>VSMD01093064.1:0-39770 GCA_008750895.1 Mirza zaza
TGGAGTACTATTCAGCTCTAAGAAATAACGGTGATATAGCACATCTTATATTTTCCTGGTTAGAGCTGGAACCCGTACTACTAAGTGAAGTATCCCAAGAATGGAAAAACAAGCACCACATATATTCACCAGCAAACTGGTATTAACTGAACAGCACCTAAGTGGACACATAGGTACTACAGTAATAGGGTATTGGGTAGGGGGGAGGGGGCAAGGGGGAGGGGGACGGGTATATACATACATAATGAGTGAGATGTGCACCATCTGGGGGATGGTCATGCTGGAAAATCAGACTTGTAGGGGGAGGAGAGAAAGGGCATATATTGAAACCTTAAAATCTGTACCCCCATAATATGCCGAAATAAAAAAAAAAAAAGAAAAAAAAAGAAGACTGTAGTTCTGATCTTTGAAAAATAGCCATTAATTAATTAAATTGGTCCCTTGAATAAACACTTGTGAAAAGGTCTGTCGTTTTATCCAAAGAAGGAAGAGGTTTAATTAATTTACAGATTCCACTCCAGCACATAATTACAATATTTGAGAAAATGTCAGGCTCTCATGAGTTAAAAAACAAAAATTATCATATGGGAAATTTACTTACTAGTTAGTTGAACTAGTTTCTTGAAGGATGTGAAAGTCCAAGGTGTTTAGGTGTATGTTTAAAAATATCTTGTGATGTAGTCAAGTTTTTCAAGAGGCAGTATATCTGGTGAGTAGGAAAAAAATCTTGGTCTTAGATACGCTGGGTTTTAGTTTTGGTGGGAGAGTCGCTTAATGTGTTTTGGTCTTGGATTTCTCAGCTGAGGGGAGTAGACTCAACTCAAAATTCGCAAGCTTTAATGAGCAAACCAGTCACCTGGGGATCTTGTGAAACTGAAGAGACTGATTTGGAGGTCTAGGCTGGGCCTGACATTCTCCGTTTCCGACAAGCTCCTGGGTGATGACAGTGCTGCTGCTCCAAGTATCACAACTTGAATAGCAAGGAATTAGATGACATCTGTGTTTCCTTCTAGCTCTAAAAGTCAGATTCTAATTTGAACTAAGACATTAAGTTTAGTATCTTAAGATTTTTTAATGTTTAATTTTAAATATTTTTAATATCTTAAATTTTAGCAAAAGACATCAATTGTCTTTACAACTTTTAAGTTTGCTAGCCAGAAATCTTCATCTGATAATGTCTAAAATTTGTTTTAAAATGTTTCAGTGCCAACTCCTTCCCTTAAAAAGTCAGGGGGAATAGATAAAACAAGAATGATAAAATACTGATAATTGTTGAAGCTGAGTAATGGGTACATAGGGGTTCATTTTACTTTTCCCTTATTCTCTGGCTTTAGGTTTATGTTTAAAAATGTACATTAAAAAAACAAAAAAGTAAAATAAGTGTGAATCTCCCAGGGTCACCAACAGGCACAGGATCCTTAGTACTATCTCGTCTGATAGGAAGCAACCAGATCATGGCAGTGATCTGAGAGAAACTGTCTGTAGGGAAAAAGCATAACAGTAAATGAAGCACATTTGCTGGAAAGAGAGAAACTCCGAGCTGCCATTCCCCATGTGTGAGTCCCAGGCTCTTTGTTTCTGTTAAACATTGCAAATATGTCTGTGCCAATTAAACTTGAATGTTAGTATGATATTTTTGGAAATTCACTTTGCAGATTGTAAACTCAAAATAGATTTTTGAGGCCAGGCATGGTGGCTCATGCCTGTAGTCCCAGCACTTTGGTAGGCTGAGGCCAGGAGGATCACTTGAGCCCAGGAGTTTGACTTCACAATGTGCTATGATCATGCCACTGCACTCAAGCAAGGGCAACAGAGCAAAACTCTGTCTCTAAAAAATAATAATAATAATTAAATAAATAAATTTTTGATTGTTGTTGAATGTATCAAACAAATATTACCATATTTTTATGGGACAAAGAAACTTAAAATAGTATACAGAAAGTATACATTCAACAAATATTTTTCACTATTCCATGTGTCTATTTGAGGTGGGGTGATAATGTTGCTTTAAATCCAGAGTAATTGTATACTCTGGGAAATAAAAATTTTATTGTCACTAAAATATGTCTTATTCAGGGAGTAGTTAAACAAATTTAATGGAGAAAGAATATAACTGAGAGCTTTGTTTTGGTAAGGATTTTGGAAAATGATCAAAAATTGGTAATAGAATGAAAAACCCTGTTTGGGAAATAATATAGATCTCAAATCCATCCACTTCTCTTCATCATTCTCCCACCTCCATAGCTGACTACTGCATAAACCACCAGTTTTCTCCCAGTCCATTCTAACCATCCTCCCATCTGTTCTCCATACTTCTACCAGAATTATCTTTTCAAAATGGGAATTCAACCCCCCCATCTCTTCTACCCCACTTAAAACCACTTCAGTGATTTTTCCATCACTGTTATATTGAAATCTGCTCTAGCCTAAACATGTTAGCAAGCCCTGCCCACCCCTCTAGCCTTGAATTTCACCTTCTTTCCTGTCTTTGCCCTCTAAGATACATTGGGCTTATTTAGATTTTTGGAATGCTCCTTACTTATTCCTTCCCCTCAGTCTTTGCATAGTTATTCTTTAAACCCCGATTCAAGCATCTCTCACTCAGTGAAGCCTTCAGTGACATCCCAGAGTAGTCCATGCCACCTCTTTATTTTAATTAGCATTAATCTAACTGTATTTCTTCCCTTTGGAGAGTTATCTCACTTTATAGCTATATATTCATAATTGTAATTTTTTGATTAATGTCAACCTTCTCCCCAAACTGGAAATTCATAAGAGTGGGCATCTGTTTCTTATCCTCTGTTGTATTTTTTCCCCCATCTATTGTATTTCCAGTACACAGCACAGTGAGTGACTCCATAAACATTAACCAGATGAATGAAATAATTCTTTCAAGACTGGGTGAAGACCTTCATATCTACAAACGAATAGTCTGAAAGTATCTTTCTATTCTGCTTTTTAAAGAACAGTTCCAGGTTGTCTATTACAGTGAGTAGAGTAGAGATGTGAGGTCACTTTCTGCTGGAGAGGTCAAGGTAGTTGCAGGATCTATCTAATATTTAAGTGAGTTTTGAACTGAATGGTCATCTTAAATTCATTTTGGAAAGAATGTAATACTAGGTTTATTAGAGCCACAATCTGTGATAGGTATGATACCAGGGATGAGGACTTCTAGACCGTTCTTATGGAAGTCACACTTGTGAATCAAACTTCGAAGTAAACCTCTAGGGATAATTTGGGTATGATATTAGTGATTCTTGCCAGTGCAAGGCAGCAGTCCCCCCAGCTTTTTTGACACCAGGGACTGGTTTCATGGAAGACAATTTTTCCATGGAGGTGGTAGGGGATTGGGGGTGTGTGGGAGGGGAGGCAGAGCTCAGGCAGTGATGTGAGCAATGGGGAGTGGTTGTAAATACAGATGAAGCTTTGCTGGCTGCTCACTTCCTGTTGTACGGCCCAGTTCCGGTTGCCAAGTTTCATGGAAGACAATTTTTCCACGAATATGGGGGCAGGAGTTGGTGCTCAGGCGGTGATGTGCGAGCCTGGTTCTTAACAGGCCATTGGCCAGGGTTTGGGGACTCCTGGTCCAAAAGAGTTTGTCTGGGCAAAATAGTTTACTATAGTTCCTAAGCATAACACACACTTACGAATTTAATGAGCTAATAAAAATGAGTGCTAAGAACAGTTATTAACACACAGTATAATTTAAATGTTTGGTGCTGGATATAGAGCTGAAGAAACTTTGAATCAACTTCTATGTCTATTGGTAAAAGTATCAGGAAATTTTTAATTAAGGAAAGCATGAATTTCTTGGAACACTGAGTAAACGGAACCAAATTGAAAATAATTATTTAGCTTGTTTCTTTCTGTCTCTCCTTCCCTTTTGTGTTTGGGACCTTTTTGGGTTTTACCCATTCTTTTTTTTTTTCAACTGAATATATATTGAGGTTCTTGATGATGTTATGGGAGAGTCAAAAGAAATGTCAGAGGTGCTTAGAGGCTCATCAGCCAAAAGTCACATAGGAAACCAAAGTTAATAACGGCAGGTTTCGTTCATCAAATGCCTATTTCATAAAGGACATTATACAAAGTTGGGGATACAGTGATGGAAGGAAACAAATCACCAGCCCTTGAAGATCTTGGTCTGATGAAGGAGATTGACAAGGAGACTGGCCTCAAGGCAGGCCTGGTAGTGAGCAGGAATGAGGCAGGAGCTCTATTCACATTTGGGTTACTTGCAAGTGGTTGTGGGTTTGCACTAGGAATGGTAACAAATGAGACCTTCAAAGCAAGAATTGCAACTGTGACTTTGCAATGTCTAAGTGACAAGTTTGGTGCAGCTCGATGAACTTTCAGTGTCAGAATAGAGTCTGGATTTGAGCTGATGATGACCTTTTCTACCTTTGAGCAGAGGAAAAACCGTTAAGAGATTAAGGATGTTTATTGTAAAAAAAAACCCTAAAAAATAAAAATAACAAAAATTTTTATAAAAATAGATTGAGGATGTTTATTTCGATTCCACAAAATCCATTAAAATACATTCATTAGGTGAATATGGGAAGTCATGTCATTAGTAACATTCTTTTTCTTGAAGTTTATTTTGACGAAGGGATTAAACTTGACAAAGGTAAAAAGCCTATAAGAGTACAAAGTAGGATTCACACCTCGAGGTCAATTATTTGACATTCATCAGTTAACTAATATTTGGGAGACTACTACTATGTGCCAGGTACTTGCCAGTATACAATAGTAAACAAAATAAAGGATCTGTGCTCTCTTGGAGCTCAGGAGTCTAGTAGGATTGACTACTACTTACATGCTCTACAAAGCACCTGGTAATGCATTTTAATTACCATTAAGGTACAGTCTCATTATTCCTATTTTACGTAAGAGATTAAGCAGCTTACCTATAGTCCTGCAGCTAGAGACAAAGCCAGAGCTTTTGAGTATTATGTTATGTTTCTGCAGTAGAGCCTTAGAAATCTATTGGGACAGATTTAATGCCCTGGTATCATTATGGTCATTTATTAAAAGCTTTTGAAAACAGAAAACTGTTAACTAGTGGCTCCTCTTTCAGCAGTGGTATTGGGTGGGGGTTAAAAATAGTTTTTGAATAGGTAGTATGTATATGATTAAATTTCAAAACTATGTCTTTTGTGAGTTTGGTTATATGTGTCTTGAAGATCTCTATAGTTTATTTGGGGTTCTCTGAGCTTCATGGATCTGCACATTCATTTCTCTCTCCAGATTTGGGAAACTTTCTTTAAATAAATTTTATGCCCCTTTCTCTGCTCTTTCTGGAATACCCCAAATGCACATGTTGGGTCACTTGACAGTATCCCATAATTCCCATAGGCTTTTCTCACTCTTTTTTGTTCCTCTGTGTAATTTCAAATGACCTGTCTTCATGTTCACTGATTCTTTTTTTTTTTTAGTATGCTGTTGAAAGTCTCTGTGGAATTTCCTAGTTCTTGTGTTCCATAACTCCAGAATTTTGTTCCTTTTAATTATTTCTATCTCTTTGTTAGACTTCTTATTTTGCTCATGTATTGTTTTCCTGATTTCATTTAGTTCTCTATATTCTCTTGTAGCTCACTGAGCTTCTTTAATAAGATTATTCTGAATTCTTTGTCAGTCCATAAATCTCCATTTCTTTAGCATTGGTTATTGGTGCTTTATTTTGTTCCTTTGGTGGTGTAATGTTTCCCTGATTGTTCATAATTCTGGTGGCCAGGCCTTGGTGTCTGTATGTGTGAATAAGTAGGTACTTACTCTCTAGTCTTTACAGTCTGGCTTCAGCAGAGAAAACTCTTCACCTGTCAGCTCATCCGGAGATTCTGGGCACACCATGTAGTGTGATCCATGAGGTCAGGCTAGCCTGCCACCTGGGTCTATAGCAGTGGGCCAGGAGCCTAGGTCCACAAGTGCTTGAGCCTGAGTTACATTCTAAGTCCTTAGGCCTGGAGTTTGAGGCTGGGGGGACTTCTTGCCATGGGTTTCACTGAAGTGGAGTCCAAGGTAAATCTGGTTCTCACTTCACTCTCCTTTCCTCATGCAAAAGGTATCTGAGCTGGGCCAGCTGAGGGTAGTGGAGGGGTGATGTGGGTAATGTGACACTGTCCTTCCTGCCATCCTTCAGTGCTTCTTTTATTCCTTTGCTACACTGAGGTGTTATAATCTCCTCTCACTTAGTTTCCTTAGCTTTTGCGAAGGTATTTTTTTGTGTGTTGATAGTTGTTCAAATCAATGTCCCCCTGAGGTGCTGAACACTGGAGCATCCTGTTCCACCTGGCTGACATCCCGAATAAACTATCTTGGTGTCACACAGGGCGGTCAGACATCTGAGGTACTGATAGAAGCAGTTTTCTCATTTAGGGGAAGGCATCTGAAAACTGCAGACTGTCCACCTACCACTGTTTCCTCTCTTGAGATACGTGAAGGATGCCCTGCTTTCACGTTATGCTGAAGTTGCATCTGCTGAAATCCACAGCTGGCCTCTCTGTACATGTTCAGAGCTCCACAGATTGCACAAGCCTGAGTATATACCTAGGAGTGGAATTGCTGGGTCATATGGTAACTCCTTGTTTGACAACTTGAAGAATTATCAGGCTGTTTTTTCTTATTTTTAAGACAGAGTCTTGCTCTGTTGCAAGAGTGCCATAGCGTGCCATAGCGTCAGCCTAGCTCACAGCAACCTCAAACTCAGGCAATCCTCCTGCCTCACCCTCCTGAGTAGCTGAGACTACAGGCACATACCACAACGCCCAGCTAATTTTTCTTTTTCTTTTCTTTTCTTTTTTTTGAGACAGAGTCTCACTCTGTTGCCTGGACTAGAGTGCCATGGTGTCAACCTAGCTCACAGCAACCCCAAATTCCTGGGCTTAAGCGATCCTCCTGCCTCAGCCTCCTGAGTAGCTGGGACTGCAGGCATGTGCCACCATGCCTGGCTAATTTTTTCTGTATTTTTAGTTGTCTGGCTAATTTCTATTTTTAGTAGAGATGGGGTTTCATTCTTGCTCAGGCTGGTCTCAAACTCCTGAACTCAAGCAATCCTCCCGCCTCAGCCTCCCAGAATGCTAGGATTACAGGCGTGATCCTTGTTTGATTTGAGATCTGAGTTTGAGACCAGCCTGAGCAAGAGTGAGACCCTGTCTCTACCAATAATAGAAAAAATCAGCCGGGCGAGGTTGGTACAGGCCTGTAGTCCCAACTACTCAGGAGGCTGAGGCAGGAGGGTCACTTGAGCCCAGGAGTTTGAGGTTGCAGTGAGCTATGGTGATGCTATTGCACCATAGCCCAGGCGACAGAGAGAGACCCTATCTCAGCAACAACAAAAGAATTTTAATAGACAAAGAAAGGAGAATGGTAGGGAGCAAAAGAACAGGAATAAGGCCTGAGAAATGGTGAGAGAATCAGTAAAACTAGAGAGTAGGGTTCCCATAGGAAGGGAGTAAGAGAGGATGATGGAAAACTGGGTCTCTACGTTTATTTTTTGATGTGTCAAGTCACACTGTCCTCTGCTTATCTTAAGCTTATGTTTCTCAAATTTCAAGACTATTCCTTCTTTTGTAAATGTCAGTATTGTGGCCAGCTCATTCAATTGATTCATTCAGCCTTAAATAAATAATTATTGAGGGCCTATTTCATTTCAGGAGTTCTAGGCCTTGTTAGTGAGAGAGGAAGATCAGTGAGCAAAACCAGACAAGGTCCTTGCTTTTCATAGCACTTGTTTTCTAGTGGGGATGATTTTGTTCCAATAAAAAACTGCATTGCTAAAGGCTGCCTTTATCCCAGCGTGTCAGTGTTTGGTAAATAAATTCAGGTCTACTTTGTTCATACTATTGATAATTTTATCAGCTTGTGTCATAGCCCTTTATAGCTTTCACCTTTTCAGACTTAAGAGTTTAATCACTTCTCACATAGCAACAGCCTGAAAACCCTCTTTGCATTCTTGTTTCTCTCTTCTGAGACTGTTGCAGTTGATATCTTTTTTCCCACTGTATTCTGTACTAATTAATACAAAGTCTGATAAACTGTAAAGAAAAGGTACATGCATATTTTAAACATTTTTTTATTTTATTTTATGTTGAGACAGAGTCTCTGTTGCCTAGACTAGAGTGCCTTGGCATCAGCCTAGCTCACAGCAACCTCAAACTCCTGGGCTCAAGCAAGCCTTCTGCCTCAGCCTCCCGAGTAGCTGGGACTACAGGCATGTGCCACCATGCCCGGCTAATTTTTTCTATATATATTTTAGTTGGCCAATTAGTTTCTTTTTGTTTTTAGTAGAGATGGGATCTTGCTCTTGCTCAGGTTGGTCTCGAACTCCCACCGTCGAGTGATCTGCCCGCCTCAGCCTCCCAGAGTGCTAGGATTACAGGCGTGAGCCATTGCGCCCGGCCTAAACGTATTTTCTTAAAACATACATATGTGGGCTTCATCAATCTATTGTTTTAGGACCAAGACTTTTTCTTCGAATAAGGATTTGCTGATTAATTTTTGTGGTCTTTCTTACATAAACCCCATAAATAATGAATCATCTATGATTTTTTTGTTTGTGTTTCTTTATTTTTTTTTGAGACAGAGTCTTGCTTTGTTGCCAAGGCTAGAGTGAGTGCCTTGGCGTCTGCCTAGCTCACAGCAACCTCAAACTCCTGGGCTCAAGCAATCCTCCTGCCTCAGCTTCCTAAGTACCTGGGACTACAGGCATGCACCACCATGCCCGGCTAATTTTTTCTATATATTTTTAGTTGGCCAATTAATTTCTTTCTATTTTTAATACAGACGGGGGTCTCACTCTTGCTTAGGTTGGTCTCGAACTCCTGACCTTGAGTGATCCTCCCGCCTCGGCCTCCCAGAGTGCTAGGATTACAGGCGTGAGCCACCCCGCCTGGCCTGTTTCTGTTTCTTTAAAGTGAAGTGAGAATTTAAAGCCATTTTAAAGAGTGAGTGTAAAATCTTCTAGATTTTTATGAATTCCTATCCTAATCCTTTGTCTTCTTGCATCTAATTTAGACAGCAGTTTTATTATTTTAGCAGCTTGCCCATATACATATTCAGCTTCATTTTCATAGAAATTACAGCTCTTTCAATCATATTTCATAGGTTTATTTAAATTTAATTAAATCATGAATTCAACAGCATGTACAACTGCATAAACTGGTTGAGAATGGCTCTTGGTATCAAATTCAAGTAGAAGAAGTGGAAGTGCCATCGACCATGAGCATTTGGCCTCCTTTAAACACTAGCCATTGTATTTTACAAGGGAAACAGAGAGCATTGGTTCAATCCACATTGTCACTTAAGGAGAGATTGGTTAGAGAAGTTTCTATATATTCCCAGTTAAGTACTTGTCCTCTGTGTTCTCCTAGCACATTGCAGATATGTACTTTTATGACACTCATTTCACTAGTCTAATTGTTTTCCTTGTTTGTCTTCCTTATGGAATTCCATAGTTTTTGAGGGCAGGAGTAGACTCTTTTGTTGTATTCCTAGTTCCTAGTCTATACTTCGTATATAATTATGTATTCACTTTAAAAATGAATTAATTGACTGTAATCTCAGTATAACTCAGTAATATGACTAATTTGTAAAAAATAAAAATGTTTGGTGTGACTCCTAGGTTACATTAGTTGTGTGTTGTGTTCATAATAATTACACTGCATTGTGTTGAACTGAGGTGGCAGATTTTAAGATGCACATTGATTAACTGGAACACATCCCCTAAAATATTAATTCTGTGAGACAGAGACTGTGTTTTATTTACTGCTGTATCTCTATTGCTACAATATAGAGTATTAATGCTTGGCCGGAAATAGGTGCTCAATGAATGTTTTTAATTATTGAATTTGGGGAAATGGAGAATAGGATGGTAGAAGTTTCTTAAGAAATGGTAAAATGGATAGGATGTGCTTCCTTAGAAGAGGA
Organism: Mirza zaza; assembly: GCA_008750895.1. NCBI lineage: Eukaryota > Metazoa > Chordata > Mammalia > Primates > Cheirogaleidae > Mirza > Mirza zaza. Next base: position 9,925 of record VSMD01093064.1, read on the forward strand.
AATTAGTATATTAACCAATTTTGAAAATTTGAAGCCTGGTCATGCAGAAGAGAATGTGGATCTCAGGAACACAGATTGCATTTTAAGATTTTTTTTTTCTGATTATTAAAACTTTTGTTAAAAAAAACATATAAGGTCACTAGAACAGAAAGAAGTTAAATGATTTATGTTAGGGATAATGAAGTTTTGTAATGAGATGTGAAATTGCTCTGAACAAGACTCTAAATTCACCCTAATCTAGGCCCCATGAGTAGTAATCTCTTGCTTTAATCTTGCATAGCATTAATATTCTTTATCAGTCATTTGTCGTAAAAGTTATATAGGTCTTATGGCTTTAAGAAGAAGTAAAAATTCCTTTTACTTCTACTTTCAACCTAGTTTGCAAGTTTGGTGAAAAGCAGATATTGTATCTTATTGCAGTAAAAAAAAATGTTCTTTTAAGTGTCATTCTTGTAGTCCAGAAATTCTGTTGGATTGGCATTTGATAAATAAGGTATATTCTGAAAAATCCCAATTGTCTGCTTCATACACTAGTTGTACAGATTGTTGTGTAAATTAAACTGGCATCGGATTGCTGATAGTACAGTAATTTTGTTGAATTTGCTGAATGTAGTAGTCATTACAGTCTTGCATATATTAATATGATTACTGAATAAATTCTGTGAGATAGTACTATGGAAGTTTGAATTTGGGAATCTTCACTGCTTTATGTTTTTCACAGCACTTGATAAAATGTCTTACTTATGTAAGCTACTAAATAAATATTTGTTAAAAGGTTGAAAAATCTGAATCCCTAAAAAGCCAATCACTCTTAGAGGAATTATTTTTTTGTTTTACAGCAAGTTCATAAACCAAAAATATTTTGGTTCAGATATCAAGGTTATTGAACTACCTTGTTGATTGATTCTTGTTGTGTCTACAGAGCTTAATGTTTTATTCATTTACCCCAGATTTATGATACATAGCCATAAAAATAATTTTCCTCTGTCTTCTAAAAAACTTGCTATGTACTTCCTTTGCTTTCTTCAGAGAGGCTTCTTTTTTTTAATCCTTAAAGACCTATCTTACATCATGTTTTTTTTTTTTTTTAAGACAGAGTCTTACTCTCTTGCCTGGGCTAGAGTGGCATGGCGTCAGCCTAGCTCACAGCAACCTCAAACTCCTGAGCTCAAGCAATCCTCCCACCTGGGCCTTCCAGAGTGCTAGGATTACAGGCATGAGCGACCGTGCCCAGACAATTATATCATATGTTAATCTGTAAACCCATTAGAAGTAAGTAAAAAATGGTGATATATAAAGGCCTTTTTTAAAAAAAACATTGTGGTTATAAATCAGACAGTGAAACGTACACATCTGAAGTATACAGTTCAATGAATGGTGACAAGTATGTATGTATCTGTGTAGTCAACACCCAGGAACATTTCTATCACCCCATAGATTTTCTTCCTTCTCTGTCCACCCAAGCAACCATTGTACTGATTTCTGTTACCATAGATTAGTTCTTGAACTTCCTATGGAATCTTTGTTTCTTTGGCTCAACAAAGATGAATCTCTAAAATTCATCCATGTTGTTGTATCAGTAGTTCATTCCTTTTTATTGCTGAGTTCTTTTGAATGAACATAGTACAGTTTGCATTTCCATTTGCCTGTTGATGGACATTTGAGTTGTTTCCAGTTTTTTCCTGTTGTAAATAAAGCTGCCATACAAATCTTTTTGTATATATATGCTTTCCTAGGAGTAGAATTATAAGTGTATGGGTAGGTACATGTTTAACTTCTATAAGAAACTGCCCAGAATGGCATGGGTGGGGAAAGGAAATAAAATAATTAAAAGGAAGAAAGAAACTGTCCAGCAGTTTTCTAAAGTGTTTTTACCATTTTATACTCCTACCAACAATGTATGAGTTTCACTTGGTCCACATCCTCACCAACACTTGATATTGTAAGTTTTTTTAATTTTGATCATTGCAGTGGGTATGAGGTGATGTTCCATTTGGTTTTCATTTGTATTTTACCTAATGGCTGATGATCTTGAGCACTTTTTTATTTGTTTATCAGCTGATGTACATATCATATATATTCCCTTGGTCAGATTTTTCATCCATTTTTTAAAAAATGGATTATCTTTTTTATTATTCATTTATAGGAATTCTATAAATATCCTGGTGATAAATCTTTCATCAGATATAAGGACCTTTGGTTTTGAAAGTTATAAAAATGCTCCATTTAGAAGTTTTAATATTCTTTGGGGATCAAAGTGGTCAGTTTATTACTGGCAGAAATCAAATTACAGTTCTAAATCTAGGGTTCTAGAATAAATTGGTTAGGTTATGTGGGGGATATAGCAATTATCGATTGCTATGTAACTGACTACCCCAAACATAGTGGATTAAATCATTGATGAGATGAGAATTTCTTTGAATCCTCTGGGTGGTCTAGGCAGTTCTGCTTCACATGGTGTCAGCTGAGGTCACTAATGTGGCTGGATGTCCAGAATGGCTTCTCTCACTTGACTTGGGTGACTGTAATGGCTTGGGGCCAGGTGAGCCTCTACCCACTTCTTCCTGTCATCTCGTTATTCAGTAGGTTAGCCCAAACTTCTTTATGACAGCTGGATTCTAAGATAGAAACAATAGGAGCTACCAACACTCTTAAGGTCTAGGCTTAGGACTATTGAATTGACATTTCTGCCATATTCACCTGTTTAAAGCAAGTCGGAAGGTCAGCCCTGTGGGAGGGAAATAGACTCCTCCTGATGGAAGAAGTGGCCCGTGCATGCAGGGAAAGGAAGAATTGTTGGCATTCATCTTTTGAGACATTTTAGTGCAAGGGAGTAAATTACAGTTTCCTAATAAAAGATAATTTCATTAAAATTAGGATAATTTGTAAATTTTTTTGTGTTTACTGCTATGCATTCTTCCAACTTTCTTCTTATTATATGCACTAGTTTATCCCTTACCACTTGAATTCTACCACCAGCATTTCTAAGACATGACCCAAAATTGTTGAGATTAAAAACAAAGGCTCGGCGGGGCGCGGTGGCTCAAGCCTGTAATCCTAGCTCTCTGGGAGGCCGAGGTGAGCGGATCATTTGAGCTCAGGAGTTCGAGACCAGCCTGAGCAAGAACGAGACCCCATCTCTACTATAAACGGAAAGAAATTAATTGGCCAACTAATATATATAGAAAAAATGAGCCGGGCATGGTGGCACATGCCTGTGGTCCCAGCTACTTGGGAGGCTGAGGCAGCAGGATTGCTTGAGCCCAGGAGTTTGAGGTTGCTGTGAGCTAGGCTGACGCCATGGCACTCACTCTAGCCTGGGCAATAAAGTGAAACTCTGTCTCAAAAAAAAAAAACAAAAAAAACAAAGGCTCAGTAGTTTTCACTTAGAAGACAACAAGGAGCCTCACCGAGATATTACAGGTGTTAATTAGGATTCATTTCCTTTAATATGCTAGAAAGAATGCTGTGATACCACTTTACTGATGAACAAAATAAGCTTAATCACATCCTGGAAGCTAAGTGTTCTGACATTATAATCTTTTCTCTGAAAGCCCATATAGCAGTCTTAGGATTCAAGATCTATTCCTGAGCAATGTTCTAGAACCAGGTGTGTCATATGTACACAAATGAAGGAAAATAAAATGACTTTGGTAATCCTGCAGTATTTTTCTTGTCATTTACTTATTTTCATTTTTAAAAATTGAAACAGAATTCATATAACAAAGTCAGCCATTTTAAAGTGTACAATTTAGTGGCGTTTAGTACATTCATCTTGTTGTACAACTCATATAATTTTTAAAGGAAAAGTTCATTTTCAGAAAAACAACAATAAAATTATGGCAAAACAGACTTATAAAATGGCCAAACATTCATTCAGAAATAACATTTTTTTGGTGGAATGCTATAAGAGATATGCCGTCTTACACTTGGGCCACTGCATTCCCACTTAAATGCCAGGGTCGGGTTAGCAATGGGATGGCCTGAACAATCCCAGTCTCACCTGTCAGCTCCCTAAATCTTGCAGAATTGCAAAAAGAGATCAGATTTATCTTTCCTTCCCTTGCATTCTAAAGATGGTAAGCATCCTGAGGAAATCTCCCAAATTGGTCCCCTATAACAAGGCTTGGGAGATTCATGGAACCACTCCAAATCTGAGAACAACGTACAAATTGCTAAGGCCACCCAGAATAAAACTGGAAGTTGCAGCTTGCATGCAAGCCCCATTCCCTTCCTGCTAAAAAAAAAGTAAAGGTATTTAGATGTTTTTGTCATAGATACTTTACTGGGATCAGGTAAGAACTAAAACAATGCAGTAAGTTGTTGGAGACTTACAGGTTTTTTAAAAAAAATTTGCTATACCCATCTTCAACACCTTCAATAGTCTCAAGAATGAACTGCCACTTTTCTTGACCTAAAAAGGTATGGAGGAGGGAGGAGACATACGTGAGAGAGTAAAAAACAGTCTGTTCAGAAGAACATCTATCTTAATGATTAGGATGGGTATAGAATGAAATAGAAGCAAAGTTAAAGAAAAAAATAACTTCCTTAGTTCTTAGTATCCCAGTCATTTTTTTAAAAAAACAAGAGAGCAGAAAAATGGCCCTGATGACTATGGCACATACTAAGAATGCTAGTTTTAAAATTTTGAACCAGTCACAACCATTATGTTATTTCCCTCATCTATGAAATTGGAATCTGCCCAATTGCCAAAGAGAGGTGTATACATTTAAGACTGCATAGTACAGCAAATTTCAATTTCCGACATGGCCATGCTTTCCTAAGAAATTTCTGAGGATAATTGACTCTAATTTTAGCCTTATTGCACAATGTGATAAGATGCTGTAAATGGAAGTTTACAGAAGTATGTCTAACTTTTCCTCATGGGAAATGGGGAACATTTCATTGACAATGTAACACTGCACTAGGAGCAGATGTTTGGTAAATGGGCAAGGATTGAGGGGAAGATGTCTTAAACTGAGGGAAAAACATTTGTAAAGGCAGAAAGGGGTGGGAATATGACAATAAGTAATTTACTGTCACTAACATGGGAGAGAAGACTCATGCCTGTAATCCTAGCACTCTGGGAGGCCGAGGTGGGAGGATTGCTTGAGCTCAGGAGTTCAAGACCAGCCTGAGCAAGAGTGAGACCCTGTCTCTACTAAAAATAGAAAAAAATTAGCTCGGTGTGGTGGTGTGCCCCTGTAGTTCAGCTACTCAAGAGGCTGAAGCAGGAGGATCGCCTGAACCCCCAGGAGTTTGAGGTTGCAGTGAGTTAGGCTAATGCCACAGCACTCTAGCCTGGGCCACAGAGCGAGATTGTCTGAAAAACAAACAAAAAAGACGGGGCGGGAGAAGAGGAAGGTTAGTAAATGGAACTGAAGAGGGGTGAGATATAAGTTTTATATTACAAACTAAGGAATTTGGATTTTTATCCAGCCATAAAGAGCCACTGAAGGATTTTATGCACAGGATTGTAATGATGAGACTAGCATGTGGCCACAATGTGGACACTGGTTGATAGGGAGACCAGATAGGAGTCTACTGGAATAACCTGGACAAGAGATGATGAGTACCTCAAGCAAGGCATGAGGATGGAGAGGCAGGTCGCATCACAGATGATTATGTAAATGGGTTAAGGGCAGAAGGAGGAACCAAGAATTATTCACTGGATTAATTGGTGAATTAATCAATTCACCAATTAGCTTGGATGGTGGTGGTCTTTACTGACACAGGATATACAGGAGTAGAAAAGGCATTGGGAAAAAACAAACAAACCACATTTCTTGTTTTACGTAGGCATCTTGTACAGCATAGTGTAATAAAAATGGAACTATTTTTTAAATTTAACTGAAAAATAATAAACTGATTTTCTAATTATCATTTTTCTTAACTCTGTGTAATTCAGTCTCCAAAAATAAGTATTGATAGAGTTTTTAATACTAAAATGAATGTCTGACATCTGCACATCCTGCAGGCTATACAGTGGAGTTCTAATGCTTTATCTCTGAATTTACTACACATAATGTTGATATAACCTTCCCTCGTTTTTCACAATTTATTCAACTAGCGTTACTCCCTTGGCATCTTTGTATCCAGACAGTGTCTTATGATGAATTGAAAGAGAAACTAACTTCAGCAATCTAAGGCTATACTGCTCAATATGGCAGTCACTTAGCCACATGTAGCTATTAAGAACTTAAAACTTATTATTTTTTTGTGGTTGGGTTTGGGACCTGGCTATGTTGGTCAGGCTGGTCTTGAATTCCTGGCCTCAGGCAATCCTCCCAAAGTGCTGGAATTATAGGTAAGAGGTGCTGCACCCAGCTACCCAGCTAAGCACTAGAAATTTGAGTAGTTCCAAATGAGGTATGTTAAACCCATAGGATTTCAAAGACTTAATATTCTCACTAAAATTTTTGTATATCAATTACATGTCGAAACAATATTTTGAATACATTGCGTTAAATAAAATATATCATTACAATTTTTCCTGTTTTTTTTTTCCCCCAGTTTTTTAAATGTGGCCATGAGATCATTTTAAATCATATATGGCTCACATTATTTTTTTTTCTTTGCTAAGTTAATTTCAGGTCAGTAATCTGCCTTTTATGCTAGCTGTTTGATTAGCAGTTATTTCATTTTAATTCATTATAAGTGTATGGAAACTGTAATAATACAAAATTGTTTTTCCTATTTTGGAAACAAGGTTAAAATAGTGCTATAGGACCTTATAGTTGATTTTATTAGGAAGAACCATAACAATATCTGTAGGGGACTGATTTCTGGAAACGATGTCATAATTAATTTTGAAATCTTTAAGTTGGATAATGTTTATTAACTCTTCTGCAAATAAATTATTTCTGCAGTGAAGGTTCCCAAGCTGGGTAAGATTGGGTTAGAGAAAAGTATTTGAAAAACATTTTATGAGACTTTTCATGTGTTGTTTAAACACTATAAAATTTTTTTGCCATGTTCTCATTGACAGGTCAAGAAATGCCTGCGTAAAGTAACAAACACACCTAGCAAATGAGGCATGGTCACTATATCAAAAAGTCTGTCTGCTAATCAGTACAGGGTTTCTTTTTAAGGTTACAAAAATGTTCTAAAATTAAATGGTGGTGATTGTACCAATTCTGTGAATAAACGAAAAACAACTAAATTGTATACTTTAAAAGGATGAATCTTAGCATATGTGAAATATATTTCAGTAAAGCTGTTATTAAAAAACTCAGTCTGCACATGCACATCTGTTGCAGTTACTGACTTACTAGTCATTTAATGAGAATTATGTGAGCAGATACACAAAAAGCAAACATATGTTCAAGAATTAATATGATCAGACAAAAATGCACTGTCCTTTTTTGACTTCTGTACTAGCCCCATAGCTCTAGTGGTATTTAGGGAACCCTATTAGCCTCCTTTGGTGTGGGTACTTGTGAAGTTTTAAACTAGGTAATGGGATTAAAAGATTGAGTACATTTTATTCTTATTCAAATTCTAGTACAAAATGAATGTGATACACTGAAAGGTATAAACTGAATCCAGCAGGTGAGTAGGAAAAAAACCCACTCCAGTATTGATCACTTGATGTTGAGGAATTTATCCTTTTATCAAAGTGTTTAGACAGAGTTGTTAATGTCTGCTCAGAGTCTTGTTAGGCAAGTCTGTTTCTTATACCTCAGGTTCATCTTATAGAACATCATGCTTTCTAACTCACAAGATACCCAAAGAAAAGTCATGAAGTGTTTTCAACTTCAGAGAGTAACAAATTTATTTCTTTCCCAGTTGCAACCATCTGAAGTTAGTAGCATTTCCTGGCTAGTCACCAAGCACTCAGAAAGAAGGAAATTCAGCGAGCTTGGTGCATCTCTGTTCTCCCAATATTCCCTTTACAAGTCATTTCTGTGCCAAAGCACAGAAAGGAAGCTGGGTCCCAGTTTTACTCTCATGAACAGAACTGCACATAGATTTTTACACAGCTGCTGCATTTGTCTTAATCCCTTTCCTGAAGAGCCTCCTTCCTTTGGCCTTGCTCTAGAGCTGCTTTCTGCAACCTTTCTGACACAGGTTTAATGCTGATTAGTCCCCAAACAATTCTAGGGCAGGACTCCCTGCCAGCATAAAGAATGAACAAAACTGGTTTGCATACAGGCCAGCTGCAGTAGCTGCAGCTAGAGTCTGTCAAAGGAAGACCATTTTCTTGTTTACCAAGATGAGGTTAAATTAGCACAGCACGAAGCAAAAAGGATTAAAAAAAAATTAGAAAACTAAATATGCTAGTTGAATATGATGTAGTGAGTGTGGAAATCAGGTGATTTGAAGTTAGTTTGAGAAGGGAAGATAATATACGGCACTAAAAAAGCTTGATTAAAAGCCACTTGAAAGATTTGCTTACTAATAATCCCAGTAAAAAATTACGTATTTGAATAGTGCTTCAAAGTTCACATATTAGATTTGAGAAAAGTTATTTTGCCCATATGTATTGAGTATGTGCCTCATGCCTTGGGCCTGGTCAAGGGTGCAGGGGTGCACATTTAACAGTGAAGGACACCATTTTTGAGACTGGGTTTCTAGAGACTTTAATTCAAGTTATAGCTCTGTCTTTAACTCTCAATTTAGGCAAATCATATAATTGAGCATCCATGTCCTCCTAATGTAAAATAACAGAGGGGAGAGAGATGGGCTGCATAATCTCTTCAAGATTATTCAAGTCTAACATTTTATGAATTATTCATTTATACAATGTTATTTTCTAAGATAATTGAATCAGATTTTATGTGTTCATAGAGCAATCTCTGATAGTGGGACTTCCAGTCTACATGAGGAGGTAAAATGAACTGTGTAATTAAAGAACCTAAATGTAGGCCGGGCGCGGTGGCTCAAGCCTGTAATCCTAGCTCTCTGGGAGGCCGAGGTGGGCGGATCATTTGAGCTCAGGAGTTCGAGACCAGCCTGAGCAAGAGCGAGACCCCATCTCTACTATAAATAGAAAGAAATTAATTGGCCAACTAAAATATATATAGAAAAAAAAAATTAGCCGGGCATGGTGGCACGTGCCTGTAGTCCCAGCTACTTGGGAGGCTGAGGCAGCAGGATCGCTTGAGCCCAGGAGTTTGAGGTTGCTGTGAGCTAGGCTAATTCCACGGCACTCACTCTAGCCTGGGCAATTAAGTGAAACTTTGTCTCCAAAAAAAAAAAAAAAAAAGAACCTAAATGTAAGGGGCCTCTGACTCCCAAAGCTTCAGTTTACAAGGCTCCCTTAACCCTACCTCTTTTCTCTTTGCCCTGCTCCCACTGTAGAGCCCGCCCACAGATCCTCTCTTGGGGCCTCTGGCTTCTCACCACAACAGTACCAGGCTGAGTTGAGGGAAAGGAGGCCCCTCTGTAGCCTGAACTGGCAGAGTACATAGCTGCGGTAAAAAGAGTTATGGGAAGGAACAGGTTTTTGAAATATAGAGAAGAGCGTGTGATTGAGAAAGGCACAGTGAAGGGTAAACTCTGCAGTGATGATCCCCGAAGTCTCTTTGGACTTCTTAGACTCCAGAGGTCTCTGTGTTTCATCTCCCAGCCCATCATCAGCTCTGGATTGGAACTTCTGAACTTTGACCTCTGTCCCTCTCTCTCCTCTGCCTTTCCCAGATCCCAATTTTGCGTCATTAAAAGCACCCCTACAAAAGAAAGAAAGAAAGAGAAAAAGAAGGAAGAGAAGGAGGGAGGGAGGGAGATAAGGATGAAGCCTTCACAGTGTAGAAGATTTCTTTCCTGAGCGTGGCTGAGGAAGGTGTGTTTCCCAGATATGAACATGAACCTGAGCTATCCTAAACTTTCTAATCAGATTCATACTTTGAGTCACTTTCAGAATCTACTTGGCTGTAATGGTCAAATCCAGACCTTCCAAGGTTTATTAAAACTAAATTAGTTTAATGTAATATAGTGCTGATATTAGGTGTTAAATTTGATAAGATCTCAAAAAAAAAAGCACCCCTACTAGTTTAGGGTTAAGGAAACAAGGAGAGTTGCTCACCTTAACAGGAGTCCTCACACGTTTTAAACAGTGGGCCAGTTCACTGTTCCTCAGACCATTGGAGAGTGCGCACTGTGGGCCCAGGACCAGTCGGCTGCTAAGCAGGACAGGCAGCGGAGGCAAAAACACCCAGAGGGCCGGATAAATGTGCTAGGCGGCCCGCATGTGGCCCACGGGCTGTAGTTTGAGGATGCCTGCCTTATAATATTGTTCCTATGGGAAATGAATTCTTTTACAGACCAACCTCCAAATACAACCATTAGTAAAACTAAAGCTGTTAAACTGAAGCTTGTGTGACTCAAGAGAGATCCTTCCTTTTATTAACTCATATTTCTGTGCACCTCTAATTCAGTACTGTGCTATACTTTTCATTGTCATCTAAGATGGTTTTTACCTTATGTTTCAAGACAAAAGCAGCAAAAGCCAATACAGGATTAGGATATAGAGCAGCGTAATTAGGGTGTTAACTACTCATAGTCCACTTTAGGCTCAGGCTGGAGGAATGGTAAAATGTTAACATTTGTTGAATTTAGGCAGAAGATTTCTACACACTGGTGATCATTATTTCTGTTCTATTTTTCTATATGTTTGAAATGCTTTTTAATTACAAAAGGAAAAATAAACTGTCTTAAAGCTGAGCAGCATAGGAGACAAAGGAGAGAAATAATATACAAGTCAGATAGTCAGCTCGTGAATAGACTGGCGTTAATGACAATTAGTTACTCCATCAGAGTTTTTTTTGTTGTTTTTTTTTGAGACAGAGTCTTACTCTGTTGCCTGGGCTAGAGTGCCGTGGCGTCAGTCTAGCTAACAGCAACCTCAAACTCCTGGGCTTAAGCGATCCTTCTGCCTCAGCCTCCCAAGTAGCTGGGACTACAAGCATGTGCCACCATGCGCGGTTAATTTTTTATATGTATTTTTAGTTGTCTAGCCAATTTCTTCCTTTTTTTTTTAGTAGAGATGGGGTGTGGGATTTTGTGTGTGTATGTGTTTTGAGACAGAATCTCTGCTTTGTTGACCAGGCTAGAGTGGCATGGCATCAGCCTAGCTCACTGCAACCTCAAACTCCTGAGTAGCTGGGACTACAGGCACACACCACCATGCCCAGCTAAGTTTTTCTATCTTAGTAGAGGTGGGGTCTTACTCAGGCTGTTCTCGAACTCCTGAGCTCAAGTAATTATCTCACCTCGGTCTCCCAGAGTGCTAGGATTATAGCTGTGAGCCCCACTGTGCCCTGCCTCTATCAGAGTTTTGAAGCAGCACATTATAATAGTATATTTTTCTACAACCAAATAAACTGCAAAGAGATTAAGATCATCCATGATGAAAGATCAAATGCAATGAGGAAGTAGAAAAAATAAATCACAGGCCAAAGCTTTTTTCATGGCGTGGGCTTATTTTAGGTGTGATGTGCTTGGAATATGGTGTATATCATTAGAACAAATAAATATAAATAAATGACATATTTTAGTCACTATCAAAAGGAGCAAGTTCAGGACTCCTGGACAAGAAACAAGGGTAACCTGTATACTTAGTTTTTATACCTGTATATCTTCATGAAAAATAAGTATAAGCATATTTTTTTGAAAGAGTAGCTTTAATGCATATATTTAAATGCATATATTTCTAAATTAAATTTAGAAATATACAGTAAAAGCTGGGTTCAGTGGCTCACGCCTGTAATCCTAGCATTCTGAGAGGCTGAGGCGGGCGGATTGCTCAAGGTCAGGCGTTCGAAACCAGCCTGAGCAAGAGCGAGACCCCATCTCTACTAAAAATAGAAAGAAATTAATTGACCAACTAAAAATATATATAGAAAAATTTAGCTGGGCATGGTAGCACATGCATGTAGTCCCAGCTACTCAGGAGGCTGAGGCAGTAGGCTTGCTTGAGCTCAGGAGTTTGAGGTTGCTGTGAGCTAGGCTGATATGGCCACGGCATTCTAGCCCGGGCAACAGAGTGAGACTCTGTCTCAAAAAAAGAAAAAAAGAAATATGGGGTAAAGCCTCTCCTTTGTGATGTAATTATCTCTCTTCAACAGTTGAGTTTTTGCCATTTGAAGAATTTCTTCTGTAAGCACTGAAGGAAGACTCATTACTGATAATTTTTCCGTATTCCTAATATGCTTGGCTAAGCTCATAGCAAGAACTGAATGTATATGTTGGTTTGCAATACAGAATTTTGAAGTCTATTCACTACCAGTTAAATTGTGTTGTGAATGAGTATATAAGTTTAATCTTTGTGGAAAAAGTATTTCTATGTAACGTTTTTCTAAATCACAATCTACTTATTCATCATATTATAATAATTGAACAAAGTTCAAGTTCATTAGTTTTTAATTCATTCATTCATACAAAATGGGAAGTCATTTAGAAATTATCCTGAAAGGATTTGACTTACTATATTCTCTCACAGAAGTACGATTTAATAAACATTTATGGCAATAAATTTACCCACTATGTAAGTATATCTACAAAATTATAACTATCTGAAATTGTCTTGTAGGAGTACACAATTAACAATGTAGCTTCCCTGGTTATTTCTTAGATATTTCTATATCATGTTCTGAAAGAAACAAATATTGCTACAATAATAATGATAATTTAAGTTTATAATTTTAGTATAATTATAATTACAAATCTTAAATTTTTGTTAAATTACCTTTATAGTACTATAAAACTATTATCCTAGAACTTGTACAAACAAGATAAAAATCTTTACACAAAGTCAGTAGCAATCCCATGTTCTTTCAACTAGCCCATGATCATAATTATTCATTTATAGTCATGTGTCACTTAACGATGGGGATATGTTCTGAGAGATTTGTCATTAGGCACTTTTGTTGTGTGAACATCATAGAATGTACTTATACAAACCTTAATGGTGTAGCTTAATATTAATACATGCCCAGGCCATATAGTGTAGCCTACTGCTTCTAGGCTCCAAACCTGTACTGCATGTTACTATGCTGAATACTACAGGCTGGCCAAGTATGGTGGCTCGCTCCTGTAATCCCAGCACTTTGGGAGGCCAAGATGGGAGGATCACTTGAGGCCAGTAGTTCAAGACCAGCTTGGGCAACATAGCAAGACCTTGTCTCTAAAGAAAAATTTAAAAATTTAGCCAAGTGTGGTGGCACATGCCTGTAGTACCAGCTACTCAAGTGACTGACGTGGGAGGATTGCTTGAGCCCAGGAATTCAAGGCTGCAGTGAGTTATGATGATACCACTACACTTAAGCCTGGGTGACAGAACCAAGACCCTGTTTCTAAAAAAAAAAAATATGTGTGTATATATATATATATACACACACACATATATACACACACACACATAAAAATGAACACATGAATGAATATGTTAGGCAGTTGTAACACAATGGTATTTTTGTTTCTAAACATAGGAAAGGTACAGTAAAAATGACAAAAAATGGTACACCTTTGTAGGAAAGGTACTTAGAATGAATGAAGCTTGCATAATGGAAATTGCTCCAAATGAGTCTGTGAGTGAATAGTGAGTGAATGTGAAGGCCTAGGATATTACTGTACACTAACTATAGATTTTATAAATACTGTACATTATGTTACACTAAATTTATAAAAAATATTTTTTTCAATAATAAATTAATCTTAGCATACTGTAGCTTTTTTCCTTTTTAAACTTTCTAATTTTTTTAGTTTTTTGACTCTTTTGTAGTAAGACTTAAGTTAAAACACAAATACAGGCCAGGCCTGGTGACTCGTGCCTGTAATCCCAGCACTTTTGAAGGCCAAGGTGGGAGGATTCCTTGAGGCCAGGAATTCAAGACCAGCCTGGACAATGTAGTGAGACCCTGTCTCTACAAAAAATAAAATTAGCTGGGCATAGTGGCATCCGCCTGTAGTCTTAGGTAGTTAGGAAGTTGAGATGGGAGGATTGCTTGAGCCCAGGAGTTGGAGGCTGTAGTAAACTATGATCATGCCACTGCACTCCAGTCTGGGTGACAGAGCAAGACCCTATCTCTAAAAAATTAATTAAAAATTAAAAACTATTAAGAAACACAAATACATTGTGCAGCTGTACAAAAATATTTTCTTTATATCCTTATTCTATATGCTTTTTTTCTATTTTTTAAATTTTAATTTTTCTTTCACTCTTAAATTGCTTTTGGTTGAAAACTAAGACACATACACACATATTAGCCTAGGTCTACACAGGGTCAGCATCATTAATATCATTGTCTTCTGCCTCCACATCTCATCCAACTGGAAGGTCTTGGGGCTATAACACGCATTGAGCTGTCATCTCCTATGATTGAAATGCGCCTAAAGGACCTGCCAGTGAGGCTGTTTTACAGTTAACTCCCGACGCCCCCAACAGAGTCTCACTCTCTTGCCCCAGCTAGAGTGCTGTGGTGTCAGCCTAGCTTACAGCAACCTCAAATTCCTGGGCTCAAGCAATCCTGCTGCGTCAGCCTTCCGAGTAGCTGGGACTACAGGCATATGCCACCATGCCCAGCTAATTTTTTCTATATATTTTTAGTTGGCCAATTAATTTCCTTCTACTTTTAGTAGAGACGTGGTCTTGCTCTTGCTCAGGCTGGTTTTGAACGCCTGACCTTGAGCAATCCACCCGCCTTGGCCTCCCAGAGGGGAACGCTTTTAAAAAAAGATATTATGGTAGAAACTAAGGCCTCTATGAAGCTGCTTCAGTTTGGACAACTTGAATCATAAAGTTCATGAGAGGGCTGGGCACAGTGGCTCAAGTGGCTCAATCCCAACACTACGGGAGGCCAAGGCAGGAGGGTCACTTGAACCTAGGAGTTGGAGACCAGCCTGAGTAGCATAGTGAGACCCCCATCTGTACCAAAAAGAAAAAAGTTCATGAGAAATGAAATTATGAGGGTACAGGTTTAGATAAGAAAATGGGGCAAGGCAAACCCCATTCATAAGCTGTAGAAGTAACTTATCTTCTGAGTGCTGCTGAAAGAACAGTGAAAATAGACTGTGACCCTAGGGAAAGGAAATATTTCTCTTCTTTAAAATACCTTCCTATATAATAAACCTTAAATTATTTAGGATTTGAAAGATTTCATACTATTTAAAATTTAAAATTCTGAGAAGTACAAGAATTCTACAAAAGTGTGTGCTCACAGTTCTTGTCTCCTCCATCTGGAATAGCTGAGATTCATGAAATCTTTAGAAATGTGGCAGTATGGAGTAAAGTTATTTGCATTGAGTTTAACCTATTTTGGAAGTATATTTGTACACAAAACTTATCAAACCAGAAACTAATAATTCTGTAAAAATAGACTTGGCATCTTTTCTCCAGAGATTGCAACAGAGATGCTAAAAACCACATCTCCCATTGCCTTTCCAGGTTGAGAACTGAGGAATTTGTAAGGTAGGCTGGTAGAGTGGAGGGAAAAGGAGTTGTCATATTATGAGGCAAACGCTGAAAATATTTTATTAGAAGGAACAGGATTTAAAAATTTTATTTATAAACTTGTATTATCAACTTTATCTTATTTCTGAATATTAAGGTAAGAAGTAAAAACATGTTATCCTGTGAGAGGCCTAGAAGCAGTGACACCCAGCAGAAATAAGCACACCTGGCACCCAGGCCTTCATTTGTAATACCATCCTCAGTTAAAGGAACGAGGAAGGGATCCTTGGAGAAATGGCTGATGTCTAGAAATGGGGCAGGAACTATATAAGATGAGCCTGGAACACTTTATACCTTTATAAGGAAGTACTAAAACAAACAAACAAACAAAAATAAAACATACAACACTGAGATGGGGGCATGTCAAAAGGACACAGGAGCCAAATGAAAAGGGTTCTCAATGGCTAAAACTGGAAAAATTTAAGCAAGAAAATAAAAGTATATTCAATATACCTTTTAGTATACTTTCCAAATATGAATACCTCAAGTCCATACCGATATAAATAAATGATCAGATAAATTCATAAGTTGAGGAGAAGAGAAGAATCTCCCTTACAGAAGAATGCCTTATAATTTATGTAGATACTCTCTCTCAAGTGGAGTATCCATTCCTTAAATGTGGGCCCGGTATAGTCACTTCCATCTAAAGATTACAGTATAGAAAAAGAAAGAAAAAAGAGAAACTTTACAGTTGAGAAACCTGAAAAACACTTTCTCAGCCAGGTAGGTGATCAAGGTTAACATTGTCAGTGATAAGTGATGTTGACAGCACATACCCTTCATATGATGCAGTGAAAATGACATTTTGCCATTTGGGGGTGGTCTTCTAGCCTCCAAGCCCATATCCCTTGTCCAATCATGAGAAAAACATCAGATAAATTGCAGTTGAGGGACGTTGTACAAAATACCTAAAGCGATATTCCTCAAAACTATCAGTGTCATCTAAAACAAGGAACATCTGAGAAACTGTTACAGCCAGGGAGAACTTAAGGAGGCATGACTACTAAATGTATTAATAATATGGTAGCAGAGATGAGATTCTGGAACAGAAAAAGGACCTTAGGTAAAAACTCAGAAAATATGAATAAAGTTTGGACTTCTGTTAATAATAATGCACCAATACTGGTTTATTAATTGTAATGAGTATACTATACTAATGTTAGATGTTACTAATAGGAGAAACCGATTATAGGGCATATGTGAACTCTTTGTTCTATTTTTCAAATTTTTCTGTAATTCTGAAATCATTCTAAAAACTAAGTTTACTTAAAAAAAGAGCTATTAAATACAGGATTCAAAACCAAAGATAATAAAATTCTGACCATGTGACACCATGATGGACATCAGATGCAATAATTATATCCTTATGATTGAATAAAGTAGGCATCAGATTTTATTTTACAAACCAACACTAATTTTTAAAGAAATAAGATGTTCTAAAGAAAATAGGCTATTTTTATCCCTTAAATTTTAGTTTATATAGTCAAGGTTTTGAAATGAATCATTTTCACAGCTACTAGTACTTTAAATAAGTCTTACAAATTTTGGAGTATATAATTCAGACCTAAGAGTATAATTTCCATTCATCTATCCATTTATTCAATAGCCATTATTGAGCATATGTGCCAGGCACAGTATTAAGTAGATGTAGAGGATATAATGATGAATAATACTTAAAGAGCTTAAAGTCTAAAGGAGGGGAGAGAATTTAACAGTGTTGATGCAATATGGTAACTAGATAGCAATATGCATAGCAATTATGAGAACAGAGTTCCAAGAACTTCACAGTTCTATCTCCTTAAAAAAAAGACGTTGTATTCACACATCGTGTGCCAACCAAGAAAGGAAGTGAAATGCTTTATCCTGAACCTTGCCGTCATGAAAAATTTTTATGTTAACACATCAGCTAATACGTGTGTAGTACAATGTTTGTATGATAGTAGTTCATTTAAAAATTAAGTTCATGGAACTTTTTAAATGTTGGAACATAAAAATAATCTGTTCTAATTTGTAGATTTTATAGTGTTATGGAAGAAACTCTCTTCCTGTCCAGGTCAAGGAAGGTTTCCCTGAGGAGGTTGCTTCTAAGTAGACTCTTAAAGATGTTTAGGAGCCCAGTAGGCAGACAAGGAGGGAGGGGTATGGTAGGCAGAATTCTAGAAATGTCCCCAAGAATTCATGTCTCCTAGGTGGGTACTCATTCAGAGAGCATTCTAGGTTCTGCTGTGAAGGAACATTACAGATGTGATTAAGGTTACTAATTAGCTGACCCTAAAATAGGGAGAGTCTCTTGGATTATCCAGGTGTGCCCAGTGTAATCACATGAGTCTTTAAAAGCAGAAAAACTCAGGTGGTACAGAAGAGAAAGCAGAAGAGAGCCAGGCACAGTGGCTCATGCCTATATTGCCAGCGATTCAGGAGGCTGAGCCTAGAGGATCACTTGAGCCCAGGAGTTTGAGGCTACAGTGCACTGTGATTCCACCACAGGGATCCCAGTTTGGGCAACAGAGTGAGACCCTGTCACTGGAGGACAAAAAAAAAAAAAAAAAAAAAAAGGAAGAGGAAGAGGAAGCAAAGGAGATATGGCAGAAAGGAAGTTGGAGAGATTTCAAGTATGAGAAGAGTTTGACTTGAGTTGTAGGGGGCCACATGCAGAGGCTTTATAGGTGCTAAGGGCAGCTGGCTGACAGCTTGCAAGAAGACAAGGACCTTAGCCCTACCATTACAAGGAAATGAATTTTGCCAATAACCTGAATGAGCTTGGAAGTGGATTCTTCCCCAGAGTCTCCAGAAAGGAGTACAGCCTGTCAACAGGATGGTTTCAGTATTGTCAGACCTGGAGCAAAGGAATCAGCTGAGCCATGGAAAGTGAAATAATGTGGGTGTTTTAAGCTGCTCAGCTAGTAGGAACAATAGAAAGCTAATACATGGGAAAGACATTTCAGACACAAGAAGCCTAGCAAGGACATGGTACTTAAAGAGAACTGCAAGTCATTTGTCATGGCTAAAGAGCCAGGTTTGTGTGGGGAATATGGGAGCCTCAGAAATTGAAGCTGGAAAAGTAGGTCAGAGAACAGTCATTTATTTTGCTCGTCACAGGTCTGCAGTTGAGCAGAGTGTGGTGGGTTTGTTTTATCTCTGCTTCATGTGGTATCAGCTGAGTGGCTTAACTAGGGGCCACTAGTTAAAGAGACACACTTCCAAGGTGGCTTACTTCTACGGTAGACAAACTATTGCTCACTTTCAGCGGGGAGCTATGCTATAGAGGCCTCAGTTCTTTTCCTTATGGGCTTTCTCACAGAATCTTTTTTTTTTTTTTTTTTTTTTTGAGACAGAGTCTCGCTTTGTTGCCTAGACTAGAGTAAGTGCCGTGGGTCAGCCTAGCTCATAGCAACCTCAAACTCCTAGGCTCAAGCAATCCTTCTGCCTCAGCCTCCCGAGTAGCTGGGACTACAGGCATGCACCACCATGCCCGGCTAATTTTTTCTATATGTATTAGTTGGCCAATTAATTTCTTTCTATTTTATAGTAGAAATGGGGTCTCGCTCTTGCTCAGGCTGGTTTCGAACTCCTGACCTCGAGCAATCCGCCTGCCTCAGCCTCCCAGAGTGCTAGGATTACAGGCATGAGCCACTGCGCCTGGCTTCTCACAGAATTCTGACTATGCTACATGAGCATGGGTCCCAAGAGAACAAGGTAGAAATGCCGGGACATTTTTTATGACCTAGCCTTGGAAGCCACATAGCACCACTTATTTTGTACTCTTTCTTTGAGGCAGCCACAAAGGCCCTTCTAGATTTAAGAGCAGCAGACATGGATTTCAACTCCTGATGGAATTTTAGAAGAGCAGGTGGAACAGAAGATATTGTTTTGGCTGTCTTTGGAAGATACAGTCTGCTGTTCTGTTATCTCCCAAAAGACTAGAATAGTGCATTAGTTCATCAAGCCCTGTAAATACTTGTTGAGTGAATAAATGAATGGATGAAACAAATGAATTAGAAGGGGAATACGGGGGGAGTGGGGGAAAGGGCATTTATTGAAACCTTAAAATCTGTACCCCCATAATATGCCGAAATAAAAAAAAAAAGAAAAGAAAATTAAAAAAAAATAAATGTGTAAAAGTAAATGGAAAAAAAAAAAAAGAAGGGGAATACAATGTGTGGCAGGGAGACTGGTTAGTTAAAAGGCGGTAGCAATACCTGAGGCTGACTTGAGGCTCAGAATTAAGAAAGTACCTGGGAAAATGGAAAGTAAAGGCTGATTTGAAGAGATACTAAGGAGATACAAATTGTAAAATTTAGTAACCATTTTCATATGGAAGGAAAAACGATGGACATCCAGGTAAGGGCAGGGAAAAATCTAGAATATAAATCTGGACATCTAGAATGATTCCCAGTCAGTGAGATATGCCAGCTATGTACCAGATAATACTCTAAGTGCTAGAGCAAAAATAGTGAATCTGTATCCTTTTTTTTTTTTTTTTTTTTTTTTTTTAAGAGATAGGGTCTTACTGTGTCACCCAGGCTGAGTGCAGTGGCATGATGATAGCCCAGTGTAACCTTGACCTCCTGAGTCCAAGTGATTCTCCTGCCTCAGTCTCCTGAATAACTGAGACTACAGGCTCATGCTACCACACTCGACTTTTTTTTTTTTTTTAGTAGAGATGGGGTCTGTCCATGATGAGGCTGATGTTGAACTCCTGGCCTTAAGCAAGCTTCCTTCCTTGGCCTCCTAAAGTGCTGGGATTACAGATGTGAGCCACTGTGCCCAGCCTATGTCTCTCTTGATGGAAATATTTTTAGTGTTAAATTAACTCCTCTTCAAGGACGAATAAACAGATAGTAATACTTAGATGGCTACATGAATTGTGGCACTGTCAACAGAGGAAAAGCTGTGAGGGAAAAGATGAACTCAGCTGTAGAAGTGTTGAAGTTGAGGCCGATGGTAGTGGGACAGCAAGTGGAGATTCTTAGTGAGTAGTGAGAATCATGAATTGAAACTCAGGGCTAAAAATCATCTTGAAGATTTTCTTTTATGTTTTTCTGATGGAAGGAGGAAGGAAGCTTCGTTTTTCCCATAGAGAAGAGGAAAATTCTTCTTTCCTCACCCTATTTTTTTTCCTTCTTTGTTGTTTTATGTTGATTTTGAAAACTTCAAAAAGTGGTTAAAATGGCCTCCCCCTGAGTTCACTTTTTTCTTTCTTAAAAAATGTGTGTGTGTGTGTGTATTAGTAGATTAGGGAATCACAGTCTCTTGTAGAACTGGGAGGTCTACTTATCTTCTGGGTCGCTTTGTCCTCCTGGTGTATGTGAAGCAGGGTTTCAGGACTGCAGAACCACGGTATTATTTTAAAACCTGTATCTTTTAGCTTTCACTGAACATGTTAGGGGAGGGTCTCGAAGGCCTTTGGATAAAATGGCACACTCTGAGATATTCATTCTGCTTAGTAAAGAGTTGTATCAACTGAGCCATTCTAGCTGCCAACAGCTTCAGGTAATTGTTGGAGTAATAATGCTTCTGTTTTATTCTTACAGGAAGATTCTCTTTCCCAGTGAATCTCGTTAACATTTTTTGCCCTATTTGCTCACATTAGAATAAGTTCATAGACCATGAAGCAGGATGTAATGTCATGTTTTACATTGGTAAAACAAATATACCCCCTTCCTCACCTTGTAATTTATTGTTTTCTTTAGAGAACTTTGTTGATTTCTTAGGTAGGATATTTTTTTAAGTGAGTAAGAGGAAGAAAGTGGTATTGTGTAAGTCAGTTGCTGTTCCATGTAAGCTAAACTGAGTTATTTGTATTTTTGACTCCTTATAATTTGTTTTGGTGAGAGTATTGGCAGCAAAAAGTAATTGATGGAAATGGAGGGAAAGATCTACTTTACCTCTGAGCAAATGACTCAGTGCTTGAGTCATGCAGCTGGAAAGTTTCAGTTTGAATCATCTTAGAACTCTTGCTTTGTGGCATTATTTATCAGCTATAAATATTTTAATAGAAATGACTTTCTTTTGTTCCTGAAGGCAAAGGGTGGATCTCTTGGTGTTGCTTTAGCAAAGAATATGTTCTTTAGTAATAGGGAAGATTTCTGTTATATTGTATAATAAAATATAACATGAATAATAATAACAACATACTTTCCCAGAGATATATTGGATAAATAACTCTTATACAAGATAGATATTTAATAATAATGTGTTTTTAATTTAGTGATAAAATAATCTGTATTTTGTATATGAAGAAACCTTTGCTAAAAGGAATTATAATTTACTGTAGGCCACTAGACCAGCATAGTCAGCCAAAACTACAACCTTCTTTTCTTGGCTATAATTATTATTTGAAAATTCTGTAGATATTCTTCAGAATAGTAAAAATTATCTACTAAGCACTAGTGACCACATGGAACTTATTTTATTATTAATCTAAAAATTATGGACCCTTTCCTCTTAGAATTTCATGATATTGGTTATAATACTTAATGATTTTTTAAAGTTTTTTTTCTTATATTTTATTAGAAAAGAGATAGTATGACAAACATGGGTTAAGGAGCAAAGACCTTGTTTATTCCTCATTATCCGGGAATTCTAGATCCTGGATTCATTGCTAAGGTTATTTTTGCAAGTAAATAATCTACTGTTATGTTCTATGATTGATGACAGCCTGCACAGTGCCTAATGCTGTGGTATAAAAAAGAATTTGGTCTTTGTCCTGGTTTGTGAACTTCTAGAACCCTTGGACTTTCTGAGTGATGGGAGTGTTGTGTTGATCAGGTGACTCATGATGGGCCCCTGAACAGCTTCAGGGTAGGAGCTGTCTCCAGAGGGACTTTGTACCAACCTGGCATCTGGGGAGGGGAGGGAGTTGGAGCTAAAGTTCAGTCTCGTAGCCAATAATTTAATCAGTCGTGCCTATGTAATGAAGCCCCAGTAAAAACTCTGGACACTGGAACTTCCAGTGGAAGTTCCTTGTTGGTGAACACACTGATGAATGTGTGTGTGGGCAGAGGGTGAAGCACCCTGTTTCCTCAAGAAGAGGGCATGGAAGCTCTGTACTTCTCCTAGACCTTGCCCTGTGTGTCTCTTCATTTGGCCGGTCCTTCTGATTTGTGTCCTTTGTAATAAAACTGTAATTTTAAATACAGCACTTTCCTGAGTTCTAGTAAATCAGCAGACCTGAGGAGTTGTGGAAACCCTCATTTATAGCCAGTCTGTCAGAAGTGCAGGTAGCCTGGGGACCCCTAAAGTGTGCATGGTGTCTGAAATAGGGCAGTCTTACTGGGGATCCTGCTCTTTAACTTGTGGAGCGTGTGCTAACTTTGGGTGGTTAGTGAGAGAATAGAATTGCAATACACCCAGTTGGAATTGAAACGCTGTAACTATTAATTTATTGTATACTTAGGGTTTTCAGTGAATAAATTTCAGTAATTGAAGTTTATTGAGTGTTAGCCAAATACACCATGGCTCTTTAAATTTGATGTAATCAGGAGGAAAGATACTGTGAATTTCTTAAAAATTCAAAACTTATTGATGTTGATGTAGCCTTACTAAAATATTAATTAAAATAAACTTTTAAGATTACCAGGATTTAATTTTCTTTATTACTGAATATTCCTCAATAGAGTCAATGGATTTGCAGGGATCCCTCCAGGTTCTTTTGCTTGATTCCTTTCATGACTATCATCAGCCTAGACCTGCAAGTTGGCTCATTGGATTTGGAAGTTATGTGTTTAGAAAGGTTATTTAAACATGTAATAAGCAATGTAGAGTGGTACCAGTACAGCAGTCCCCAACCTTTCTGGCACCAGATACTGGTTTCATGGAAGACAATTTTTCCAGTGACGGGTGGAGAGTGGAGGGGATTTGGGGCTGTGTGGAGGGTGCCCGGAGCGGATGTGCATGCTACCCAGTTCCTAACGGGCAGAGACCTGGTACTGGGCTGTGGCCTGAGGATTGGGGGCTGCAGCAGTAGAAGGCACAGTATAGTCAGGGATTAGTGTTATTGTCAGAAAATCAAAACTAACATAAGTAAAAACTTGGGCTAATATAGAAACACATAAATAGCTAACTACTGTAATAACAACCCCAAAGTTCAGTGGCTTGAGGTAATAAAAGTTTATTTTTCATTCACATTTAGTCCAATGTAGGCCAAGGGGGAAGGACTCTACAGAGACATTTAGTGACTCAATTTTCTTCCATTTTGTGACATTCCATCATGTAAGGCCTCATTTGCATTTTGTTCGTAGATAGCAGAACACAGATTGTGTGCTTCATCCTGGAAGTGACACACATCGCTTCTGCTCACGTTTCACTGGCAGGAACTAGTCATTTGATCCCTACCAAACTTAATTTAAAATATCTAGACTACTGTGGTTATTTGTTAGGGACAGTAGGCTAGGGAAATATTGGGAGACTTGGCCTTGTTTTGTAGAGAAAGACCTTGGTCGGAACAGGCTGTGATGGAAATGGATAATGAGGGAGGGAACTAACTTGCTGGGGTCCTTGGAGTGGGAAGGTTTGGGGAAGGGAATGAGTGAAAAAATATGTAAAAACGCTGCTCAGGCTGATGAAAAGTAGCTCCAGGGTTCACAAATTTCACAAATCTCTCTTTTCTTGCAACCCCACCCTTGTGGACAGGCTATAGAAACCTGTATCAGGGCTGGGCGCGGTGGCTCACGCCTGTAATCCTAGCTCTCTGGGAGGCCGAGGTGGGCGGATCATTTGAGCTCAGGAGTTCGAGACCAGCCTGAGCAAGAACGAGACCCCATCTCTACTATAAATGGAAAGAAATTAATTGGCCAACTAATATATATATAGAAAAAATAATTAGCCGGGCATGGTGGCGCATGCCTGTAGTCCCAGTTGCTTGGGAGGCTGAGGCAGCAGGATTGCTTGAGCCCAGGAGTTTGAGGTTGCTGTAAGCTAGGCTGACGCCACGGCACTCACTCTAGCCCGGGCAATAAAGTGAGACTCTGTCTCAAAAAAAAAAAAAAGAAAAAAGAAACCTGTATCAGTGGTGTGGAGCTGGGGGTGGGGTCCCAACTTCCAGTGTCAATTGGGAAGAAACATGAAGCCACCAAAAGGCCAGATCTCTGTTCACATAGTGAGAAGAGATGTATTCTTGGCATTCTACTGTCATCTGCAAACATAGTAGCAGACCCCTTATACCATGACATGTTACAGATATTTTGTGAGGATTGAGAAATTTTTGAAGTTCAGTCTTTCCAAATCTGCCCATGTACATTCTAGTATGTTAAGTAAAAAACTTAGCCACATTGCTTTTTTATTTATACATTATCTTTTTAAATATATATGCTATAAAGTAGACTATGAAATCCAAATTTTGTCTACTGGTGATTCACATTATAGCTTTGCATAAAGCAGATGTACTTATTTTACTGGAAATTTTCTGAATTATTTAAACTATAGTTAGTTGGGCTT
The DNA here is from genome assembly GCA_008750895.1 of Mirza zaza. NCBI lineage: Eukaryota > Metazoa > Chordata > Mammalia > Primates > Cheirogaleidae > Mirza > Mirza zaza. The sequence goes on from VSMD01093064.1 coordinate 34,814, forward strand.
TTAATCTGGAGGCAAAAATAAAATAATTGAACATCTAAATCTATTAAAATTATTTTTGTTTATGTACAATTCTCTGTACAAGTGGTTAAAGTAAATTGACCTGGAAAGGCTTTTGGGTTTTCATATCTCAGTTTTCTCTGATAAAACCAGAAACTAGGGTTATATGAAGTAATTGGAACTATTGGTAAATATTCCTGGTGATAACTTGAATGTAGCCAAGAATTTCCATATTAAGCAGGGCAGAATATAAGCTTAAGATAGAAGCTGGCCAGAATTGTTAGACCAGTTAATGGATTAGTTTCCCTAATTTGTGTCTCAATTTTTTTTTTTTTTGGGGACAGAATTTCACTCTGTTGCGGAGGCTAGAGTGCCATGGCATCAGTGTAGCTCACAGCAACCTCAAACTCCTGGGCTCAAGCAATCCTTCTGCCTCAGCCTCCCGAGTAGCTGGGACTACAGGCATGTGCCACTGTGCCCAGCTAATTTTTTCTATATATTTTTAGTTGGCCAATTAATTTCTTTCTATTTTTAATAGAGACAGGGGTCTCTTCTCTTGCTCAGGCTGGTTTTGAACTCCTGACCTTGAGTGATCCGCCTGCCTCAGCCTCCCAGAGTGCTAGGATTATAGGTATGAGCCATTGCTCCCAGCCTGTGACTCAATTTTGCAAAAGTGATTTTCAGTGTCCATTGTAAAGTTCACACTTGCTTTTCCAAAGAGGGAGATTTTTGTGTCGTGGTGTACCACTACTCTCCTCTCCTACTACTCTCCTCTAATGGTAGTTGTTATTCCTGTAAACTAGAAAGAGGACAAATACCTATAGTATATGTTTAATGAGTGAGGTCTACTTCATAAATTCTTTCAAGGTAGTCCCAATTATACCAATTGTTTGTCTCCCAGAAGTGTTAGTATTCTTTATGTCTCTGGAGGAGTGTACTTGTGTGCTCATTGGAACTCCCTCAGCCAGGGACCTTGCGTATTGGATGTTTGTTTGGAGATCTCTTTGGGGCCTTCTATCCATGAGAGTGGATGTCAGTTCACAGCCCTGGCTGTCCCTAGAGGTCCAAATAACTACTTTGATGATTTCAGGGTGCCCTTAGATATTTTTAATTTGTTTATTCCTCCAGTTCAGGAATTCTATAAGCAACTTTCCCAACCCTTTGTTTTTGTTGTTTTTGTGGGGTGAGGGCATGAAAAGTTTCTGCAAACCTTGCTTGAGATATAGAGCTCTCACAATACCTATATGTAGATAGTCCCCCAGAATAGAAGCTTAGCCATTGTTATTATCCTGGGATCGTTCAGACCTGGGGGTCTGCATAGGAGGTTTTCTGGCCATTGGTACCTGACATTATCATTATTTGACTTTTTAAAGGAAAAACTCTGCCATCTCTTTAAAGATGTCTAAAAGTTATTGACATCTGGGTAACCAGTAAGAGACATCCAGTAGTTGTGGGTGTTTTTATAAATTTTTAAATTTTTATTTTTTTTTAGAGACAGGGTCTCACTCTGTTCCCCAGGCTGGAGTGTAGTGGAGCAATCTTAGCTCCCTGTTGCCTTAAACTCCTGACATCCAGAAGTTTTCACACCCTTCAAAGCTGCTCAGTTACAGAGCTCTATTGTGAATTTATTATCAGCCTGTGTCCTTACAGTTGTAAACTTCCCTCCAAGCATTGACACTTCATAGTTAATAGTGCTGAACATAATTGATTTAATGGGACCTCGGTACAGAGCAAATTTTAGCTTGTATTTCCATAGAGGAGCACAAAAGGTAGCTTACTTATAAGATTGAATATAATATATGTGTATGTATTTACCTTAAATATTGGAATGTAGTTTTTAAAATTTACTTATTTTCCTGGAACGATTTTAGATTTACAAAAAAATTGAGATTAATAGAGTTCCTATGTATCCCCTTTCTCTCAACACACACAGTTTCCCCTATCATTAACATCTAGTAGTATATGGTATATTTGTTATTATACAATTAATGAATCAATATTGATACATTATTGTTACCTAAAGTCTGTGCTCTATTCAGATTTGCTTGGTCTTGATGCCCATTTTCTGTCTAGGGATCCCATCTATGTCAGTTGTCGTGTCTCCGTAGGCTATTCTTGGCTATGATGGTTTCTCAGACTTTTTTGTTTCTGATGTCCTTGACAGTTGTGACAAGTACTTGGTATATGATAGATTGCTCCTCTTGGAATTTGATGTTTTTCTCCTGATGATTCTATTATAAGACTATGTTTAACTTTGTAAGAAATTACCAAACTGTCTTCCAAAGTAGATGTACCATTTTACATTCCCATCAGCAACGAATGAGAGTTCCTATCACTGCACATCCTTATCAGCATTTGGTATAGTCAGTTTTTTGTACTTCAGCCATTCTAATAGGTACACAGTGGTTGGGATGTAATTTTTAAAGTTGATCATTTAGTCTTACTGTCATACTTTACTGATTGAGCATTCCTAATCCAAAAATCTGAAATCCAAAGTGCTACAAAATCCAAAACCTTTTAAGCACCAACATTATGACTGGTGTTTCAGATTTCAGATTTTCAGATTAGGGATTTTCAGATTTCAGATTATACCTGTAGGTATAATGCAAATATTTTAAAGTCTGGAAAAATTTGAACTCTAAAACACTTCTGGTTCCAAACATGTTGAATAAGGGATACTCAACCTGTGTTATATCTGTCTATAGAAATATTAGCTTTCTCCTGATACTTATTTTCAAACTAGCATTAAGATAAGAATATGTGTGCTTTTCCCCATGGAAATAACTATTATAGATGTTTAGTATCATTTCACTTATTTCATTAAAATTACCTATTCTCTTTGCTTTCTTATTACTAATAGCTTATAAGCTGTATTCCATGGGCATTAAGCTACACTCTGTTGGTGTTAATGTCTTCTGTTTAATTGCTTTTGTTTAATTTTTTATTCTCATTTTCCATTCTTCAAGGTCATGTTTTGCTTTTTGTTTGTTTTTGTTTCTTTGTTCATAAAGCTTTTTTGTTTCTGTTACATTATGTAGTTTTGTACCAATGGCTAGAAGCAGATCGTCATGGCAAGAGCCAAGATGCTGCAAATACGACTTCAGGTAAAAATAAAAATTAAAAAAAAGGATGGGGTGTTAGAAATCGTTATTTTAATTCACCCCAAGCCCATTATAAATGTGTCTTTATTCAGTTTTGTTTTGACAGACTTAGCAGTATTATTTTGTATTTCTGTTCTCTTGTCCGTATCTTAATTTTCATAAAGACCTCATTTGCTTCAAGCCTTGAAAAAATGCATTCGCTAGTCTTTAAGCTCTCTTGGCAGATATGTTTTACTTTCTTAGGAGGAAAGGCTTAATTGCAGCTTAAATTTAGTAGGAGGTTATTTAGTAATATTACTTGGAGTTAAATTGATATGTAGTTATAGCAGGGATATTCTAAATAATTGGTTATTCTCCCCTTTTCCTTCAAAATAATATTTGCCAAGACAGCTATATGTAGAAATGATCTTTTTTCTTCTTTTTCTTCTTTTTTTTTGGCAGTCTAATAAGAAGTGGTGATGGTGATGGCAGTGATGGTGGTGGTGGTGGTGGTGGTGGTGGTGGTCGTCGTCGTTTTTTCTTTTGTTAGGTTTGTGTTACTGTTCTGTAGGCTTTTTTTGATTTTGTAAAATTATTTCTCTATGGAGGTGGTTTCCTTCTCTTTCTTGTTGATTCCTTATGCCTCAAGAGATTACGATATGCCTTAGTTAACAGTTATACTGAGAATGGTACTGTCATGATTTTTCTGATTTATCTCCTGTCCCATTAATAACTTGATATATGAATAAAGATAATGTTACTATTTTAACCATAAGCAGAAAGCAATTCATGAAAAGGTAAGTGTTGCAAAAAGTTGTATCATGGGTTATGTGCTATTTCTTCTGCTCCTGCAGTAGTTAATATTTTATTTACATTTATAGATGATAAAAGCAAGCGTTTCTGGTATTTGAGGATAGATGAGGGAGGGAGTTTCTTGATGCCTGTGTAGTATATGAGGATACCCTGTTGCTATGTCAGTAGCACATTAAGCAATATAGACTTTTAGAACCAGGAGGGAATTTTAATTTTGTTTTGTTTTTCCTTGGACCTCAAGTGAAGTGAAATACAACCTTTTTTAAATGAAGAAGCAAATAATCTAAAAATTCTTAATGTTTACATGAAAATCTAGTATCAGCTTAAAGACACCATTTATCCTTCTTCAAGTCAACAGTTCTGAACCTTGAATCTTTCTTCAGCTGCATTGGCTCTTTCTCTTCTAGAGGTGAAAGCTCTCAACTGTTAGTAGATGCAAGTGTGTGAGGTAGAAAGATAGAGATGGAGTACTTCCCTAAATAAGTCAGAGGAATCTAAAGGAAAATGATCATCAGTCAAGGACTTCAATTAGAAACAGTAGCTTAGTTGCCTCAACAAATATGTTTAAATTATGTGTTCTTATTCAAAACAGTTATGCATATTTTATATTGCAGTCTCTAGCAAGATTTTCGAGTGTGACTTTTCCCTCCTGTGATCTGTTAACTTTTGCACTCAGAGGTGTTTTAGTATCTATCTTTTTATATTTTTACCTAAAATGGAAACTGAGTCTAATTAGGTTTCAAAATGTGACTCAGAAATCAGACTGCTTTGTGATATTTTCAATTGTACAAATACTAGTAAGTGGCATTTATCTTTTGCTATCACAGCTAGTATTTTGCACTTAATTAGGACTTAAAAAGTAGAAAAACACAGGAGACAATGAAATTGCTTCAAGATCTTCTAATTTCTTGATCCCAACTTTTTGACATTGGGAATTTAAGATCCATCTACATTAAAATATATTATTTGGAGATAACAGGTCTTAACGGGAATTAATTTGGTCAAGGAAATAATATACTGATCTGACAGCTATTGTTAAATTTTCTTATGTATTTTTTTTTTTTTTT
>VSMD01093065.1:0-23735 GCA_008750895.1 Mirza zaza
GTTCATCAGATTTCACAGAAGTACTTGAAACTAAAAAAAAACATTCTGCCCCAACTCCTAGAATGTTATATAATACAAATGCTACAGAGTGTAGGCAGGTACTCAATAAATATTTGTTGAATGGATGAAATATAAAAAGAAAAATACTTTCCTATATTTAGATAAATTATCAAATTTTGACTGCAACAGATATTCCTTTTGTTGCCTCATCCTATATTTTCCTGAAAAAACTCAAAGGCATAGTAAACCAATCACAGTAATAATAAACCTGAGTCCTATTTGTTTTTACAAATTAATTAAATCAAGACCTTAAAAAAAACCTGAACTTTATCATTAAAGAATACTCTCAGGAGGCAGTAACTCAGTAAAAATTCATAAAACAATACTACTGTCAGTACTATTTCTCAAGTTTGTAATATGAAACCATAATGGAAGCACTATGGAAAGTGTTTATTAGAAGTCTAGATGTAGATTTATAAGATTCTGAATACTGGCATTTTTATTTTTTAATCAGGGTTCAAGAAATACTCTCAAACACAGTCTCAATAAGTTCTATGATTAATAACCTTGTGGCCATTATGACTATCACATACTACAATAAATATTGGTCTTTAATTCATAATTCTTATAACCAATTAAGTAAAAAAATCTTTCACATTTAAATGGAAAGAAAATTTAGTCAGTATATTCTTCCTAATTTATTATATCCTTATCTCTACATGAAAATCCCACTAATTTGAAATATAACAGAATCCATTTCTCAAGATTGTAATTTTAGGTCATTCTACATTATTCTACAAAAATTGTCAGTAAAACTTCTGAAATTTTTTCTAGAATAGTTCCTAAATTTCCCATTTCTCTATTCTTGATCATGCTGTCAGCTTGGGCAGTGGTTCCCAAACTTGGTTCAACATTGCAATCACCTGGGGATCTTTAAAAATTAGTAGGCCGGGCGAGGTGGCTCACACCTGTAATCCTAGCACTCTGGGAGGCCGAGGCGGGTGAATTGCTTGAGGTCAGGAGTTCGAAACCAGCCTGAGCAAGAGCGAGACCCCCGTCTCTACTATAAATAGAAACAAATTAATTGGCCAACTAATATATACAGAAAAAATTAGCCAGGCATGGTGGTGCATGCCTGTAGTCCCAGCTACTCGGGAGACTGAAGCAGGAGGATCGCTTGAGTCCAGGAGTTTGAGGTTGCTGTGAGCTAGGCTGACACCATGGCACTCACTCTAGCCTGGGCAACAAAGCGAGACTGTGTCTCAAAAAAAAATTACTGACACTTGGCTCCACCTTGACACTGATTTCACTGGAATGGGCTATGGTTTGAATACTGGCAATTCTAATGTATGGCCCTCAACTCTTTTTTTTTTTTTTTGAGACAGAGTCTCACTTTGTTGCCCAGGCTAGAGTGAGTGCCGTGGCGTCAGCCTAGCTCACAGCAACCTCAATCTCCTGGGCTCAAGCAATCCTACTGCCGCAGCCTCCCGAGTAGCTGGGACTACAGGCATGCGCCACCATGCCCGGCTAATTTTTTGTATATATATTTTTAATTGGTCGATTAATTTCTTTCTATTTTTGGTAGGGATGGGGTCTCGCTCAGGCTGGTTTCAAACTTCTGACCTCGAGCAATCCACCCGCCTTGGCCTCCCAGAGTGCTAGGATTATAGGCGTGAGCCACCTCACCTGGCCTATAGTCCTCAACTCTTAAACTAAGATCCCTGAAATCTGTCTCAAAGTTTTCTTTCCTCCAGCAAGTTCTGAAGAGAATCTTAAAATTTTTTTCTACTTTTCTAAACTATTTTTCATCCACCAAAATTCCAGATTTCCAGTATATACAATTTGACTCACATCTTCTCTTAAAATGGGGCAGTGTCATCTTGTCTATAAAATGTGGAAATTGTACCACTTAATTTCTACAGTTTCCTCCCACTTTGAATTTATACAGTTCTCAAAAAATAAAAAATAAACAATATCCTCTGGCTATATGTACATGCCCTTCTTCAGTTCCCCCTTCACTATCCTTCCTTTTCTAGTAGATTGAAACCCATAAAATTTGCCAATATTTGACTATTTTAAACTTTGTCACTTCAAATGATTCACCCTAATATTTTCCTATTTATCTCCTTTATAATAGAACGTATTCATGTAACACAACCCAAGCTAGCCTATTTCATTCTTGAAAATCCCACTGAAATCTCAATTCTTTGTCCCAACTTCAAAAGACATTATGTATGACAAGAAAAAGAAGTGGGCCCATTCCTGAAGACCAGGGATATCTTTTTTTAAAAGGTTGTATTAATCCCTATACTTATGAGTGAGGCAGAGCTGTTAAATAGTCAATGTTTAGAAACTTTTTCATATAAGTATTTACAATGACTACTTAAATAGCAAAAATTAAGCTCAAAATGTACCTGCCTAAGCCAAACTAAAGGGTAGCTTACTTGTTAAACCTAGTAACATACTGTGAATATTTCCTATGCAATATATATCACTAAGTTTAAAACCCAAGCTTCAAAATAATTTCTAAGAATAATACCATTTAAACAAAAAAAGGCGGGGGGAGGAACCCACACTGACTACTTCATATAAAATAAACCCAAGCTTCACAGACTTTATCTCATTATCCTGTTTCCTTCATAGTATTTGTTATAATTTCAATCACTTTGTTTACTGTCTGCCTTCCCCCTACATGAATGTAAGTAAGCTCCCTGACAACAGGAAAATTGTGGCTTTTGGAAAGAACTTCTGTCTTTTCGCTGCTAGGGACTGTACTGCCAGTCCCTACAGAGTATGTAGCACAGATGTTCAATACATTTGTTGAACATGCACAGAGAAAAGATCAGAAGGCAATGTTAACCTTGACTGCACTGGTGATTTTTTTTTTAGATGCATTTTTCTGTTTACCATGTTTTCTGTTCACTTATATTACTTTTATATTAAAAGCAAATGTTATTTTAAAACAATCATTTCAGATTAATATTTTCCATTTTGTTGAAATGCTTTTAATAATCTGAAAAACTTAAATGGAGATCATTTTTCATAACATCCAATTTTAGGTCATTAAGAACTATCTGCAACATTAATTTTAAAGCAGTTGTATAAAAATAATTTAAAATTTATGTATACGATCTAAGTATAAAGTAACATCTAAGTTGTGAAAAATACTCAGCATTTAAGTTATCCCAAGCTACGCTGTGTAGGGAATTTCTGAACATGAGATTCTTAACTCTTCTTCTCAGTACTGACTGCGAACCTCACCCATAGCAGACTCAGTCTACTGACTGAAGCTTTGCAACTCTCTGGACCCAGTGACTCTTATGTTCTCAAAACCACCCAGAGAGAAGGCAGCAGCCCTGCTCACCCTCCAGCATTTGTGATGTTGAAAGTAAAACAAAGGGAGAACAAACAGGCATAAGAAGGAAGCTTGTGAGCCTTTTTTAGTGTAAGGTTAAATGCAAGCTTACAGCATTAATACCTATTTTATTATTTTAAGTTTGACAATTTAAATAACTTAGCTTATTAATATGCGCCAAACAGACCAATACCCCAGGATTGATCTTCACCCGAACCATTTACATTTGCTGACCTTGTGATCCCAGAATGGCCACCCTACCCAAGGTCAGCTACCTTAAAAGTACATAGCACTTGTGACTGATGGGGCTAGAGTGTAAAGTTAATAAGATGACTGTGTGAAGACATCATCATAAATTCATTACCTACCACTATTGGAGAAACACCCAAGCTCATGGTTTAAAGACAACAGAAAGTGTTTATTAATAAAATCATGTATTTTTTAAAGAGGTTCACTTATCAATTTGACATTGATTCTGAAATATACAATGGAGTCTAACTCAAGGCATGTTCATAATGCATGGTAATCTTTTTTCTTGAAGAAATAAAGAGAATTATTTGTCAACTAGAATTTATGGTTATCTCTTATTTCCCGATTTTATCACAGTCAATAATCTTTAATAATATGATATCAAACTATTTGAAATGCATTTTGTTAGGCATGTTTTGGTCTGCACTACTTCATGCAAAAGAGTTGGTTAGAATTTTATTGTATTTAGACACTAGGTTTGGGTCTAACCCATAAAAAGGCAATGCAGTAAATACAAAATTCACTTTAGAGGGTAAGGTGCCTGGAAGAGATGAGAAATCATCCTCCTAAGCAGCTGACCCTGGGGTGTAGGAAGAGGCTTTAGTTTGCTGATCAAGAGAAGCAAACCCTCTGTATTTAAATGCCAAACATGAAAATACTTTCAAATATGACCCTAATTAAAAATCACAAGAGCAGACATTCAGAAGTGCAGCTTAATCTGTGATGGAGCTCCTATTCACATAGGCAGCTCCAAGCAGCAACACTCAAAGCAGCAGCAGGTGTATGGCAATGGTTAATAATTCTCCTGAGTGGAAGCCTGCTAGCTTTCAAATAACCTACATTAAATCTGTAAACTCAGAAGTTCACATGAATATCAGGGGATTAAAATCTAAAATAGCTATAATTTAGTGTAAGTTATACAATTCAGTATAAACAATATGTTTTAGTTGCTTATTCAAAAATCTCTGCTGGCCACAACAAAAATATAATTAACCATGATTTTTGGCTCAGAGTGTTAGAATATAAAAAGTTAGTAATCAATTATTTCATTTTATTTCTCCAAATTACAGCAGATAAATCAATAAGTTAAACATATACACACACATATATAAACTGCCTTCAGGCTAAGAATTTGATACAATAAACTCTAAATTTATCAATTTTACATTTTCTGCTTACTATAATGAATCATACTGCATCCCATTGAGTAATGAAAGCAAAAATAAGCCCTACACCTACTGTATTATAAAAATTTACCTAGCTTATCATACAACAATCTGCCTGTGGGGAAGAAAAGACTCTGTGAATCAATTATTATCCAAAGGCAATAATATTTTCTTAAGTGAAAAGTCACGCTCACACGTGTAGATCAATACCTTTCCAGGGACCCGGAGACTCTCAATGGCACCAAGATCACCAAGGCTCTCCGGAGGGCTTTTCAGACCCTTAAAAATAATAACATAAGGACAATTTTAATTATGCTGAAGAATTATAAAAGTATAGCACACACCTACTGAAACAGAAATGACCATTTTAAAAATAGAAATTTTCTTGCTTCAAAATATATAGAACATATATTCTAAAAACAATCATCACTTAATACATATAGCACTATTATTAAATCAGGTAAGGACATACTTTTGGTATTTTATGTACCAAATAAAAGTATTATATGGCACCTTCACAACTAATGGTGGCAGTCTAATCTAACCATGATTTAAAACAACCAAAAGAAAAGAAACTTAGGTGATGAAAAACATTCTATAAAAGAAAAGTATTTATGTATTAATCATCACCAAATTCACCTGGGAAACAGATCTATGTAATAGTATTTTGATTCACAAATACAATATACTACCCAACTGAGCTAATCAAAGATTTTTAAATGATGCTAATTATTTAGTTAATACATAAGTGATCCCTTCACTTTACCTGATTATTTCTCACCAATGTATCTCACCAATGTATCTCACCAATACATCTCACCAATGTATCTCACCAATTTTTCATGTTGCATAAATTAAGATTTAAATCTCAAGCCTCACAGCCTTCTACCTATTCTTTAGCTGTTTGATACCATGTATTTTTTATATTCACATCAACTAAGGAATTCTGAAAGTCTTAAATTTTAAATAACTGTATCTCTCTCTGCCAGATGCTAAGTCCCAAGGAAAGAGCAAGTCCAAGTCTTAAGCTTACAGCCCAGTGGCTGGCTAGCAAAGCTGCAGGAATAGAGTAAACAACAAAGAAATGAGTAAATTATTAGTTAGAAGTCGTTTATCAGACTCTCATCTCCAACTAAGTAGCACACTGTCCCTATGGGAATATGCAATTGACTGCAAAATAAAATTTCCAAGAATGCTTGCTGGAAAAAGAAAAAAACCTACCAAGGTTTAATATGCTTTTCAATGAGTAAGGGGGAAAGAAAGGTTGTGACTAGTTTTGAGCCATTTATTCTTCCCTGTCTCAATTTCTCACCAATAGTCATGAGGGCATAGCAACATAAGTGGTAGAGAAGGCAAAGTTGGGTTATATGACTAAACCTCTATATACACGATACACACACACACATACATATACACACAAAAGCTTCATAATTTGATTGAAAATCATGACCACCCCTAAAATATCTTTTTAAAAGTGTAATTGCCATATCTTCTAAACAAACAAACATTAAGAGTACAGATGCTCAACTGACAATGGGGTTATGTTCCAATAAACACATCATATATCAAAAATACTGTAAGTTGAAAATGCATTTAATACCCCCAATAGACCCACTGTAAAGTCAAAAAATTGTAAGTTGAACCATCATAAATCAGGGTCCATTTGTACAGATTTGTTTAATCTAACCAGAATCCTTGGAGGAATATAGCATGTATAATTTTTTATTTCCTCAGAGCTACTCAGTAGAGAACTTAATGATTGAAATGTAAAAGTGTTACATACCAACATCTAGAAAAAGGTTTTACCTCCAAATTAGTCACACACACAACAATTCAATATGAATGCATGGCAACTTTCTGACAAACACACAAAATACAAGTCAAAAATTGGAAACCCCTTGTATGTGTTAGGGGGTAGGGGAGTGGAGTGATCTCCAGGAACAGGCTCTGGAGCAGACCACCTGGGTTTGTACCCTGACTTTCTCCCTGTGGTTTTGAACAACTTAACTACACTTCCTACGCATTATATTTTAATTAAGGTAATAACTCACAGGCTGTTATAAGGAGTAAAGAAGATAATGTATGTGAGGAACCAAAAATAGTGTCTGGTACGTTACAGACCAAAAATAGTATCTGGCACATTACAAGCATTCTTTAAGTGTTAACCATTATTCTTAATATTTTTATTCCATAGAGAAATGTTTTTCTCTCATCAAATCACAAATGAAGAATTAGATAAACATCTCAAAGCACAACATCTGACCCTCAACTGTAGTTTAGGATTATAGATCTTTAACCTTTTATCAATTTTATAAATTTATACTAACAAATGTGAAGTCGTTTTTATTTTATCTTCATGTCTCAAAGCATGAAGTCATTGTAATCATTAACCATTACTTGATTTTCTTTTGTATTGGATTTTTGTTTTGATAATTTCCCCAGTTTAAATTTATATAAAATTCAGCATAAATAACACCTGCCTCTGCACTCTATTTCTTTGCACAAATCAGATTAACACTTCAGGCTACTATGATTATGTCTACATGAATACTCATTTTCCATTTATATACCCTTCCTTTCTCACCTACATTACTGCAATAGCCTCCTTATTGTTCTTCCTGTTTTTGCTCTTTTCCCCTTTTCAACTGATTCTTAAAACGTGAGTCGGAATGGTCTTTCTGAAGTGTTATGTCAGATTATATCATTTCTCTACTTAGCATTTCACTCAAAATAAAAGCCATGGCCTTGCCATGACCCATAAGGTTCTACAGGATCTAGTTTCCTGTCCTCAGGTTTCAGATCTCATCCTGACCTCATCTCCTACTACTTTTCTCCTCACTCACTTCACTGCACCCACACTGGCCCCTTGCAGCTCCTCAAACATGCTCCTGCCTTTGGGGCTCTGCATTTGCCTTTCCTTCCACTGGGAATATTCCTTCCTGGATATGCACATGGTTCCCTTCCTCACCTCCTTCAGATCTTTTTTATTACCTTCTCAGAGAGACCTTCCATGTCCACCCTATCTAAATTATAAGTGACCCCAAGTTGCCACCAACTCCCAGAACTGACTCCCTATACTCTTTTCCTCTAAAGCATTTACCCCTATGCCATGCTTAGCACTTGTCTATTTTGTTCACTGCTGCATCCTCCAAACTTAGAATAGCGCCTGGCACATAGTGCTCAATAAACATTTGTTGAATGGACTGAAAGAACAGAGGCCAGCATAATGAAGAAAGATGAACAACAGATCTCATCTAAGTAAAGAGAGCTAACACAGCCCTTCCACCCTCCCTCCCACTCTTTTGCAAACAAAAGATCCTAGGACAGCTGAAATGCCAAAAAACCTAAATTTCATAGACTTTAATCTCATATCTCTCCACACTAACTCAACATATATCATTATCGTATTCTGTAGCCTCATAAAAAAGAAACATCTTTATGTATGTTTATTTGTAATCCTATTACATTTAACCCAATAATAAAGAGTATTAATTAAAGTCCAAATGTAACTCTAAGTAGCACCCTATTTTCACACCTTATAGATTCACACACTGTGCATTAACAGTAATCAAATATGTGAATATCAATCCATAAACATATTAAATATATATAATTAGGGTAATCTTTTATACAGTATAGTTCCAGCTTTTCATGTGTGTTCTTCAGTGTTGGTTTTTTTTCCCATTCCATTTAAACACAGATTTGACCTGCTCAAATTCAATAAGCAACTGATTGAGGCTTAAGAGTTACCATTTTCAGCACAATTCATTACATTTAAGAGACATAAACAGTATCTGGAATTTTGTATTTTTCCTCTCCTACTCATTTTTACAAAATAAGGTAAAAAAAAAAAAAAAAAAAAAAAAAACAGAAGCTGTACTACTATGACAATGTTGACTACACTGAACTGTGTAACAAACCTGACAAGCACCCAACTTAGCTGATGCAAAAAGTCCAAATTTAACATTCCAAAGGCAGTTTAGGGGAATTAGTGGTATAATATACAAGTATATATTGTTTTAAAATCAAACAGATACCAAAGTCAGCATGAAATTATCTATTACTTGAATTACTGCTTTCCTACTATCAGTGTAGCCAATGCCATGGCTCTATGATCAAATATGTCCTTGATAATGCTCAGGAACTGTTAATGTCTTTATTTAACCTCTTTAACTTCATTATATCATATAAACATTATCATTGGGCTAACCCCATGAGGTACACTTTATTGTTACTATTTTAAACTTTATGTAACTTGCCCAAGTTCACACAGCTACCACAGGATGGAGCAGGACCCAAACGAGTAAGAAGTAGTAGGAAGCAAAACACCAGTACTCAACAAATGCAAGTAATTATCAAATGTTACTACCCACTTACTTAAATTTTTTTATTATTCACAGGACATTTTAAATCTATATTACAATATAGTCTGACAGAAGTAAAACAATCATGTAAGGATCATTTGTGTATTATCTAACAGAAATATTACAATTTGCAACCTGTTCATATATCCCTGAATTCCAAATTCTCAAATAAGAAATTGGGATTTGAATTTATTTGAATTTTTTATCAACAAAAAAAAAACCTCACAAATGAACTTTTCACCAAATGATTATCCTCCACATTCTCTAAACTTCTTAAAACTCCATTAATTTAAAACTCTAATCTAAATTATGTTTCTTTCATATTAAAATAAGGAATGGCCAATTCTAGTGAAATATTTGAGTTGAAGTAAACAAAATTATCTAAAACCACGTCATGATCATTAAGTACATAAAAGGAAATTTCTGCTGCTTCTTGCTTGAAGGAAGCTAAGGCATTATTAGGAAGTCCCTAACATTTATGAGACAGGTTGTGAAACAGCCAAAGCTTTTACTCATGAATTATCATTCTGGCCAGAAGTAAAAGATCATTACTTTGACATGACAAGAATAACTTTTAAAAACCAGGATTTCACAAAGAGTTTTCACATATTTTCGCTTATTGATGACTCTCAGAACTGTGAGACAGAATGAACAAAAATAATTATTATTATTTTCACAACTGGAAACTTAAGCTACAAGGTTTGGTACCAGTTCTATCTTAAAATCATAAAGCTACCAGTTCTATCTTCAAACCATCTGCTCCTTTCACTCTTTCCAAGTCATCTCTTTTGCACGGACCACAGTTCTGTACCAGGCCAAGTGCTCCCAGACAACAGACAGCCTGGATTCAGGGACCAAGGCAGCTGAGGCTGTCCTGGAAAAATGGCAAGAAGAGGAGAGGAGACTAAGATAGCCTATGACTCCCTCAATGATCTGTTTTTAGGAGGCCGATACTCGCTTGAGCAGGGTTCCCATCCAGGAGGCTCAAGTGAGTTTTCCAAGGTGTGCCTTGGCTTCCTACTCCCCCTGACACCTGCCACTACCTATAACTTAGGTCTCCACCTGCCGCAACCCAGGGACAGAATATCTCGGCTCCTCGCCCAGCCTAAACGAGGGAGGACTTTGCTTCGTCTGCCGCAACTTACCTGGCGGGTCATGAGAGATTTTATTTTTTGCATGTCGAAATCGTGAGAGGTGTGTGCTGCCACAAAAAGCTAACAAATCATACCGAAGCACCAGACAGCTCGCCCAGACACAGGGAAGCCATAGTGGATGGTCACGTGGAGCGGTCGACCCGGGTCATCTTTTTTCGCCCTATGCATGCTGGGAACTGTAGTCTTCCGGCTGCCGCCGGCCCTTGCAATGAAAACAAGAGGCCAGTACAGGTACTACAATTCCCACCAAGCAAAATACCGGCGCTTCAGTTAAGCCCTCAAAGTTTGTTGCTCAGAGTGGCCACGGCGATCGCCGGTCTTCACAGAGGTGCTTGCAGTAGGTAGCTCTGTTCCGCTAGGCGGAAACCTACGTCCTGAGTGATCAGGCATTGAGCGAAAGACCAAAGACTGCCGAGAAAAATACACAAAAGTATATGTTGTTTTAAACCATACTGACATGATGCCCGCCTGGGACCCTGACAAGAAAACCCCACCTGGTCTAGAGGGGCGGCGTGGGTGAGCGTGAGACTGGCGCAGAGAAGGAACTCAAGAAAGGGCAGTCTTTCGGAGAGGTGACCTGAAAAGTTGGGACTCCCCAGGTGGCGCTGGGTTTGGTCTGAGGAAAGGTGTGGTTCAGGCTGCCCAATAGGCGGCGTCCCAGAATTAGAACTGTTCTTCCTCAGTTTTAGCATCACCTGCAAAAGCCCTAAAAATCAAAGGATTTTGACCCTCACCTTTCATTTTACTACTTGCGTAACCTAAGTCAAGACAGAAAACAAGGCAGTAATAATGAGTACACATATCACTATAAAGTTCAGTTAAATTTGGAAACGTAATAAGGGAGTCTCTGGGGGCTCAATTTAAAAAGGACTTTCCAATTATGAGACTACCAGGAAAAAAGCGGCCCCAAAGCTAACAGTAGCTAATATTTGTTGAAAGCTTACTACATGTCAGGAACTCTGCTAATAGTTTTACATGTGTGATCTCATTTATCCACATTTATCCAAGCATCCTATGGGGTTATTACTATTATCCCCATTTTAAAGAGGATGAAACAGCTACGGAGAAAATGGAGAAAGACGTTAAGGACTTCCAAGTGGCCTCCCTCCACTGGCCTGGTCCAAGAGAGGGCTGACGGGAGGTGAGGGATGTTGCCAGATAATTGATATGCGTGATTGTCAGGTGTTCTTTGTTTTCCTGCAGTTCCTTCCTCTGATTGGTCCCTGGCTTCTCCTCCCCTAGGAACCGCCCTCCTGGCCTGTATCTGCCACCTGTAGATTTGATCCCTGCCTAACAAACTATATTTTTTAATTCAACGTACCCTGACACTATATAAAATAATTGGGCATGATACAATGATACATGACACATTTTTAACTCCCTAAACTAAAAAAACAAAACAAAAAACTTAGAGCCCTAAAGAACACTTTTCGAAAGGCAAAGCATGTTGTTTCCATGTTTCAAAAAAAAAATATATATATATAAGGTTTATTTAGTTAGGACTTTCACATTTTCCTGAGAGCTATTTAGAGTGTTAGTACAACTTGTGGAAAGTTTGGAAGACCTGACAAAAATCTTGAGGAAGACTTGCTGGTTAGTAGTGCTTGGTAAACAAGTGCCAGCCCCATTTTTGCAGATTGGAACATCACAGCTGAGGGTTAAGTAAATTGATCTGATTCATGGCAAATAGCACTAGCAGTAAAGTAGGATCAGAGTGTATTTATAATGTCCCAAACAGGAGGAGCCTCTGGAAGCTTAAATAAGAGCTGAGATCCTGGTTTGATTAGGAAGATATACTTATCACCCTATACACAATAAACCAGTGGAGAAATGTAGCCCCTCCAGTATGATGTAACTATATTTCTTGAGCAGGCAGTAGCAGAAAACAGAACACTTGCTAAAATTAAAGCAGTGACCTGGAGAGGCATCCAAGAAGAAAAACATTGCTCCATAATCATTGATCAGCCATATAATATAGATCTAGGCTTCTGGGAGGTGGCATTGCAGACTTTACTAGGTAAGAGTAAACGTTAGCACAGACATAGGTGTATGTAATAGCTCCTCTGGCAGCCAGCTCTTCCTTGTAAACTGTACTTTTTCCTGGGATCTAATTACAACAATAAGAAAACTCTTCCCCCTGTTCTTAGTCCCAACAGTTTTACATTGACCTCAGCATTTTACCACCTCTCCTTCCCAATTGCTTCTGCCACTGCAAAATACTTATATGTTACCCCTGATTAAAGAATGTGGATGTTTGAAATTCATATAGCAGATGTTTGCTGTATAAAGCAAGATGAGTCTTACTTAGGATTTAAATAAACTAGACTGTAAACTAGTGTGACTTGAGAGGTAATAAGAAAGCCCTGTTCCCTAACACACGTGCACACACACACACACACACACACACTACACCTGCACAGGAGAGTGTGCCCATATGCAATTGTAAATACATGCACACGTACACACACTATCCCAGTGGATCCTTGCATTGTTTGCAATTTAATTACCATGGATATAGATTGTTTTAGGTTAATCAGCCCTTTCATTTTAAATGCAAACATAACTAAGATTAATAAACAGGCTACAGGCCCTTTTTTCCTGAACAGCATGGTAGAACAGAGCTTTTCAGTGTGTTACAGGTATGATGTGAAATACTGATAGTGGGAAATTTCTTACAGTGATAAAACACTTTAAACATTTTTAATAATCATGTAAAAATTGACAATAGTTGAAGTTAAATTTGAACACTGCTTATTTGATTTCCTGTGTAAACATCTTGAATTCAGAAATTACTCCAGCAGGTAAGAGTTTATACCTACAACTTACCACTAGAAGGCGCTTCGTCATGGTTATGCCACATAGCTCTTCCCTAGATGTGTCATAAAGGTATTGTCATTTTTTAAGGTGTGCTGTGAGATAAAAAGATAATCACAAATAAAATTCATTTTAACATTTAATTTATTTATGTAGCATCTACTATCACCTTATGTCATAAAAGAAGAGATATTTTTAAATGCAAGAAAAGACATAGGAAAACAATCTCAAAAAACTCTTTAAAATTTAGTACTTTTAACTTTAGGAAAAACACACTGCATTGTCATTTCTCTCACTTGCCAAAGACCTACAGACTTCATCATAAGCCAGCACTGGGTTGAAAAACACTGGGAAGATCTTATTTAATAAAGGCAATTGGAGATTAATATTGATCTAAAAGGTGTTAGGGGAGTCTATGTGATATCTGTAGAACTTCCATTTTACTTTGTAAATTGTATTTTGTGAAATCCAATATCAAAATTTATTTGAATTTCTTAAACACCAACTGAGATTCAGGAGCTATGGGCCAAGGAGCATTTGGAGTTTTTTTTTTTTTTTTGGAAGAACAGCTTAACAAAAGTACTAGTTAAGCACTAGCTAGATGCTAAAGATCCATGAATGAATAAGACTATTCTCTGTACTTGGAGCTCATAGGAAAAATAAACATCCAATAAAATTAATTGAGATTAATGAGATACGTGCTGCAATAGATGTGCAATATTTAGAGAAAGCACAGAGAAAATTGTGGTGTAGTTATTAGCTAGGGGGAGGGAGGAAGCTCTTGCCATTTTTCTGAAGCATGGAGAGATCTTAAAGTGTCTGACCTCTGAAAAGGATTCAAGTTTCCCAAAGATCACTTACTTTCTTTACCTATAGAAGTCCTTCTAGATACTCTTTAAAGAGTATTTCCAAACCTGGATTCCAAAATAATTATCATCCCTTGGGGCTTTTAGTTTTGCAGAGGAATATTCCTCCTTCCCCTCTCATCATTGAACTTCTTTAGTGGGCCTTTCCTGTTAAAACTGATTTATTCAAGGAATTTTACTTGATTTTATGCATATTTGGTTATAAACTTTCCATTTTATATAGTGGAAGCCTTGGACCAGAGCGTTCTTGCAAATGGGGGTTAACTTATAACTTAATAAATTAAGCGGAAGTGCTTAGACTGCTTGCTACCATGACAATAGAGAAGCCAGGCTGAAAAACACCACAGTAGAGGCAAGATCTCTGCATCATTGGTTCTCCTGCTCTGTGCTTCACCTGTGAAAATGTGGCCTCAGATATTATCATTGGTGTAGGCTTTTTATTATAATTATACATGGGCCATGCTTCAGCCCTACTTGGAAACACACCTGTGATTTGCTTTTAAAAATAGGATGAATCCAAAGATTCAATAAAACCATTGCAGTCATTTGAAATAGGAAACACTGCATAGAAAAACACACTTTTATTCATTTGATTCTTTGGTAGAATTTTTACATGTTAGTGATTTCATAAAGATTTATAACTTTAGCAGATGCAGAAACTGCTTTAATTT
The DNA here is from genome assembly GCA_008750895.1 of Mirza zaza. Classification (NCBI taxonomy): domain Eukaryota; kingdom Metazoa; phylum Chordata; class Mammalia; order Primates; family Cheirogaleidae; genus Mirza; species Mirza zaza. Next base: position 14,640 of record VSMD01093065.1, read on the forward strand.
TCATAGAAAACTTTTTTTTAATTCAAAATAATGTCATAGTTTTGCATGATAGGAAACCAGCTTGTGTTTTTAAGGAAATTTCACAATCTCATTAGCAAAGCATGCTGTTTTTCAATAAAGTCATCCAAAATTTTTTTTTCCTTCATCTGATTTTTAATAACTAAGAATAATTTATAAAATATACAGACAATTATTAATAATTGCTAAGAAACTGTTCTAAAAGTCATAAGCCTGTATCCTTGTAAAGCATATAACAGGTGTTCCCACTTCCTGTGTCCTTTGTATACACATTCATTCTGTATTCAAATCACAGAAGCAAGAGTCAGGATAGGGTCTGTTACCTCACTGCTAATTTCCCTAGCAAATAAACCAGCAGCTGCTGGTCCATGTACCAAGTTACCACAGAGAACAGGGCACTGTATGCATGGGACAGGATGCTTTCATGGAGCCCTTCAGCAGCATGGTTGCAGTCTTTCAGTGCAAAATATACCTCCTTCTCTTAGGTAAGGCTCTGCGTGAATTATGTTTTAGCTGTTTGTTGTTTGGGGGGATTTTTTTTTTATTGTGGATATAAGGTAAATATTTGCTTCAGGCTCTAGATTCACTCAGATAATTGAAGAGCAGGTCAGAATCTTTTTACAATAACACACTGTTCCAGCAAAGAAGCAGGAACATTTAGGAGGAATGAGGCTCAATAAATAGATTGCTATTGTTTCCTTAGAATAACAATTATTGTCAATAACATTCATTAAGAAAGTTAAGACATTCTAAAAATCTAATCAAGTTCTTCTTTTTAGAGTTGACATGTAGGTTCAATAGTCTTTAATGCATTTATTTTGGCAAATATTCTAATAGGCCATGAAATTGTGAACACTTAGAGTGACAACTCAAAACAGTTTATGAAAATGGTTTTCTTTTTAGTTAAAGATATTGCTACAAACTGTTGACCCTGCTTCATTTTAAATTATCCATATCATCTTATGAAATATGGAAAAAGGTCAGGTTCCAAACTGACAAAACAAATTTTGTACACAAAAGGGAGAAATGTGTTTGAAAGGATTATTTCTCCAAAATGCCTTTAGCTTTTCTCTTTGTTCAATAGCTAGTAGTCCTGTAAAATTTTTTTAGCTGTACCTTAATTTTTTTTTTCCTCATTCTCCTCTTTATCCTTAGAGTTTAAAGAAGTCTGTCTGCAACACTCCTACTGTTTTTATTCTGTCAACATTATTTTCACCAAATGTTCTCTTTCCATTCCTCCTCATTATTAGTTTTAAAAGTCAACTTAGTTTCTTGTTTTGTTTATATTCAACAGATAGGAATTTTCAAAAATAAAGCTATATTCCTTAAATTTTAAGAATAACTTAGGTATGTAAGCAACTTGTGTTAGACTTCTTCAGTTACTTAGAGTTTTACTTTCACTTGCATATTTTGTTACAGTTTTCATTGAAAATAGGATTGTTTTTCAAATCTAAACTTAATGTACATATCCCATATATTTGAAATGTACAGTTTATAAATATCTTAAAAGTCTTTGAGTCCCATAGTTGTGATTCTTCAGTTGTTTACAGTGTTTATGTTACCAAATTCAAACAAAAAAATAGATTTTTATTTTTAGAAATTTTTTGAAAAATTAAACAAATGCTATGACTGTCTCTTCATCTTTGTTCATTTTTCTTGGTTTTGAAAGTATCCTGTGTAAGTACTCCACTTATTTTTTATTTTAAAACTTTAGGACTGTTGTGATTTCATAAGTGATATTTTATAATTGGCTTTAAGAACTTAGAGACAATTCAGTTGAAGAATTCAACTAAAATAAAATTAAAATGTGCTTTAGAGAAATTTCATGTTTATAAATAGTTAAATCAGTTATTATACTTTAAGATTTTCTTTCTTATGCAGATATACTTTTCTACATTGATAGTGTGTTACAAAGACCACAGGTAACGTGGAAATTTTTTTTGCTTTTAGGAATATTGAAATTTTGTTTATTTTTTCTTTTTAAAAAAACTAAAAATTTTGAAGCCTAAAATGTACCATTTGTACAGTCTAGTCAAAATACAACTTCATAATTTCTGTTTTCTCTAAAGATGCAAGAGTTTATTTTCAGTCAACAATGGTTGTGTTATGGTTGCAAATACCATGCATGATAATGGGGAAGTAAATGCCAACTATTTTGAGCTACAGTAGAGGTCACTTTGTGAAGTCTGCTGTTTATATTCAATACAGTGAAACTGGTCTAGGGAGTCCTTTGTTGCTGGAATATAGATAAATTTCACTTGGCTATATAACCAATTTGTTTTAGACTTCTTCAGTTACGTAAAGCCTTACTTTAACTTGTATATTTTGTTACAGTTTTCATGAAAATGGGATTGGTTTTCAAATTTAATCCTAATGTACATATCCCATCTATTTGAAATGTACAGTTTATGAATTTTTAAAAAGTCTTTAAATTTCCCGTAGTTGTGATTCTTCCAGTTATTACCAGACTTCAAGTGTTCCTTAACACTGGATACTCCTTTTATAATGCTATTGTTATAAAGTTTAAGAGAATCTATAAAGGGAAGATCATTGCTGTAATTTTGTGTGTCAGATTATGAATGCTATTATCAGTGTTTCTTGAGATTAGTGTAATGCTTAACATGCAAAAAGTCTAATAGTTTTTCTTTTTTATTCTCAAAGTATTAGTGAATCTAACAATAAAACTGAATTTTCATTTCAGTCCAAATATTTGAAATATCAAAAGGAAATTAAAATTTTATAAAATTTTATATTATTTATTTTCCTGAAGCTTATTTGTTCATACAGAGGGTGACCTTCTAAAATCAATAGTTTAGACCTTTATTTTTTTTTGTTCCCACCAAACAAAGGTTTAGTCCTTTAGGTTTTCTCAAACAACTAGAAAAGAGCACTTGAATATTTCTCAAAATGAAGCTAATTTTTCTAAAATTAATAACCTACTGTGTTTGACAGCATGGATTCATCACATCTTTAATGGGGAACACAATGACAAGAAGAGTATGTTTCTGAAATGCAGAAGCAGCATTCAGTTATCTGTTTATTCTCCAAATTTCACTACAAGTAAAGATTGTATCATATCAATAGGTTCACGTCTGTCCTGCAAAATGAAAAGATTTGAGGTGGCTGAGATAAGATACTGTATAAAGAAAATTTCATTCCTTGCTGACATTCTTATAACTGGCTACCTATAATTTATCTGATAAAAATGGTGTAGAAATCTCGAAAGAAACAGCTATTGTAACAGCTTGTGCTATCTCTCACTGTCAAACACACATTTGAAAAACCACATATATTTGAAAAAATATTTTTCATTTGTTATGAAAGCATTGAATATATTCAAAGATATTGTTGGTAATACGTAAGGCATTATTAAATGATGCAGTCTCTAAAATAGCCCAAGAAGCTAGTTTTCCCCCTTAAACAATTATCATAAAGTCATATAAAAATGTTATTTTCTATTAAAGTAGTTTCATTTTGCTCTGGGCTTCAATGTTTGTATTGTTTTTAATATTTTATTAAATAAGACCTTCTTTCTCTAACTTTGGTCATAGATTCTCTAACAAGTCTTTTCATATTTAAGATTCAATGATCTGAATCAAGATCCAAAAATCAGCAACATTTCTAGTCTAGTGATATTGTCACTCCATAATGATAAGGTACCTCCCAATCATTTCCAGAATATTAAATATTCTTAAACATTAAATTATTAAATAAATCTCAGTCTTTTTCAACTATAAAGAAAGTAAATTAGAAGAGTTTGTTCTCTTTAAAAAAAGAAAAAGAAAAAAAGCAAACAAGGTCTTTTGCAATGACTTTCCCAAAAGACAAGGACAGATAGGATAGGTTAGAAGTGTATTCAGGCCATCTTAGCCTAGCGGTGGTTTCTAGGTTGAGCTGTGAAGTGTCTTAAATGGACTAATAAGTCAATGACAAAACTGCTCCCCGCCAGAGGCAACTACCTCATGTTATGTTAGCAGCCATGCTGCCTTTTCCAGTGCATTCCCAAGGCAATGATGTGGACTCCACCATTCCCCTTAGTAACAGACACAGAATTGCCACTTTACTAAAGGAAATCCAGAGATTGACCAAAAACTGAGACTCAATATTTCAAAATTCTTTAGGCCCTCTCTCATTCTGAGTCCTCTCAAAATTCTTTGGACCTTTCAAATGTTATTATAGGTTGCTGCTACCCTGAGAAAAACACCTCAGGATGTCAAGAACATAAAACTGAGAGAGCCAAGGAATGCCTTAGACTTCATCTAATATTACTCCCTTTTCACACATGAGAAAACTGAGGCAGAGAATTAAAATGACTTCTCTAAGATCACCTCACTGAGCACTTACCATTTTAACTCAAGTATGCATTCTTTATTGAGATCTCACATTTTATTGGGTTTTTAACTTTATCAAAGTATCAAATACTATAATCTGTCTGCAAGTTTAGAGAATAGGTCCCTGAAAATCCTTATTTCAGGGCAATTTATAAGAGAGAAATTCAAGATTAACTGGCAGACATAGGACAAGGGAGTCCAAAATCAGGAGTGAATCATGAAACACTCATAAATATTGTCATGTTCACTCAAGTGAAAAAAATAAATAGCAACACAATAAATACAGTGAAAGTTACATTTTAAATATCCTAAGTTAGTAATAACAGGTACTAAAAACTAATTTTTATTTATTACTTACCAGGAACTTGTTAGGAGCTTCCTGTCTCCAATTTCAATGAAAGGCATATAAATGCATTTTGTTTTGTACAAAAAACACATATACCAAGAGGAATCTTTTCCTGTGCTGATCCCCCATCCAAGGGCTCAGTGTCTTTTTAAATTTATGACTGTAAGAGCTTCGCCCCCTCGGTCAGCTTCTGCTTCACATATCTTAGACATCATTAGTTTTAAGACAATAATTTACTCTCCTATCTTCCTTTCTTTCTCCTACTATTTCCTTGCAAAAACCACTACTCCTTTTCTGCATTCCACTTTATCCCCTCTTTAGAATTTCCGGCACTCAGTTCCCTCTTTTTCTAATCACTCAAATTAGAAAAAAAAAAAAATACATCCAAATTTAACATTCTTACACTTGCCAGAAAAGAATACAGAAACAAATCCTTATACCTTTGTAACTTCTTTGTTATGGACCAAATCACTAAAGTGAATGTGCAAGTATAGTCCATTATCAGAAAAAAAGAAATAGAAGTTAATCACAAATACACAGAGAAGCCAAAAAGACTATGTGACACGTCTTTATGTTTCCCATATAGTCACCTACTTTTCAGTCCATACAGTTAGTTCAATTGAGTGTCTAGGAGTCTCTTCTCCCTTTAACCTCCTCTTACTCTTGGGTTTTCTCCTCCTAAGTACTTTTCTCTAACTTCCCTGCTGACCCCAGGGTCTCACTCTCTACCAATAGCTAGCCAATAATTGACACAGCCATGGAAATCTTTGCTTCCACCTCCACTCTGGGAAGGAAGGAGAGAAATTTACTGTTGGTAGAACTGGATTCCTCATAGAAGCACACCTACATCCTTGAGTTTCTCCGAAGAAATCATCCCAAAAGACAAACAGACCTCTCCACCTTTTCTTTCCTAGTATTGATGGCCTTTTATGACGTGACTTTGATGAAGCTTAAAGACCTCCTCCCTAGTAGCAATGAAAAGGGGAAGCAATCAAAAAGGATAAACGTTTTGTATATAAGAAATTGAAATTGTAAAATCCCTCTATCTGTACCTAATTTCCATCTCTCCTCACTTGCTGAAGGACTTTATTCCACCTCCATCCATATCTATGCTGCATCATCAGCATTTCCCTTTCAGTGAAATGTTCCCAGTAGCAAAAACCTTTTGATTTCACGTTAGATCCCTCTCTAGCTCCTGCCCCATGTCTCTGTTCTCTTTCACAGCAAAATCCTCAAAAGTGTTGTCTGTCTATACTCATTGTCTTCAATTTCCCTTCCATTCTCTCTTTTTCCTCTCACTGTTCAAAATATTCCACATTTAAATTCTTCTCATTCTCTCCCCCACTACTTCAAATGTTCCTATGATGTAAGTACCATATTTCCCCCTTTTTTAAATGAGAATTTTGAGGCAAAGAGATTTTAATTAGGATTTCAGCAACATGGTAGCCTAAGCAAAGGAGGACTCTCTTCCCACAGCAAATATGTAGGAATGCTAAAGAAAACAAAGCAATATATCATGGCTTAAGGTAAAATGGGAAAATCTCCAGGTGCCAGAAACTAGGAAGAAACCTGAAGACATAGAAGTGAGTGCACGGACCCAAACAGCTCAGGCACTTCCCAGGCCTCCCCACCCACTTATTCTCTCTTAAACTCACTTTAATCAGGCTTTTATGTCCATAATATCCTTTTGACATTGCCTCTTGAATATCTAAGGGGCATCTCAAAACTAACATGCCTAAATCTGATTCCTGATCGTCCCTTAAAACACCTGCTTTCCCCACAGTGTTCTCCATGATGGAGTTGCAACTCCATTCTTGACCCCTCTTTGTTTTTTATGTCCCACTTGCAAAATGTTAGTACATCTGTTAGGACCACCAGACTTTACCCTGTATATATATATATATATATATATATATATATACCCTGTGTGTGTGTGTGTGTGTGTATATATATATATATATATATATATATATACACCCTGTATATGTGTGTGTGTGTGTGTGTATATATATATATTTGTTGTTGTTATTGTTTGTTTGTTTGGTGGGGGGTGACAGAATCTCACTGTGTTGCTCAGGCTGGAGTGCAGTGGCTCAATCATAGCTCACTGCAGCTTTGAACTCCTGGGTTCAAGTGATCCTCCTGCCTCAGCCTCCCAAAGTGCTGGAATTACAGGCATGCGCCACCGCATGGCCTCCCACAGTATCTTTTACTACCACCCTAGTCTTCAGCACAGTCATCTCTTGCCTGTTTTATTGCAGGCACCTCCCTGCTCCTGCACTTGCCCCTGTTGCCATCTATCCCCACAGCAGCTAGAGTGAGTCCAATAAAACATAAGAAAGGTCATATTCCTTCTCTGCTCATGAAATGCCAGTTGCATCCCCATCTTAGAGAAAATTGCCAAAGTCTTTCCCATTGTGCTAAAGTCCCGTCCATTCTGTTGGGGCCACCTCACTGACCTCATATTCTACCATGCTCCCTCTCCTCTACTCCATTCCATCCATACCTGCCTCTTGCTGTCCCTGAAATACACCAACCCCATGCCTGGTCTGAGCAGGAATGACTGAGCATGGTGGATAATGGTTTAATGCCACTGTCTTTAGGACATTTGCATTTGGCAAGGCTTTGGCTAAAGGGAAAACTTCTAAAACTGGAATACTAAGTCATTTCAGAAGGCTTTAGGGGAAATACTTAGGAGGAAGTAACCCCTCAGTTATATAAAGTATATAAACATAGTTTGATTAGAATGTAATATGAGACGGACATTAATATAGTCATAATTTCAAATGTCTTTAATGGTTTCTTTGGACTTTAGCACTAATAATCTTTCCCAGTTCTCCTTTTCCCTTTATTCTTTAACGGTCATAGGTAATAGCTTCTGCTTTTCCCTTTCATCTTACCTTTAGAGAAGTCATGCAATCAGCAGTCTTTGGGTGGAGTTTTTTAAACACCAAAGGTTTCAGAGACAAATATTTACTTCTGTATGTAACCCAGTACTAGAATGGTCAGTACCTAGAAGCGCTCTCCTTTGAAAAGGATTATCATCTGATCAAGTTCAGTCTGCGGTTGCCCCTTTAGACCGTGAAATGTGGCTCACAGTCTTCACAGTTTTCCTTTCCTTTGCAGCAGGTGCTTGTTCAGGGCTGAAGGTGACGGTGCCCTCACACACCGTCCACGGCATCAGGGGTCAGGCCCTCTACCTCCCTGTGCACTATGGCTTCCACAGCCTGGCATCAGACATCCAGATCATATGGCTGTTTGAGAGGCCCCATACCATGCCCAAATACCTGCTGGGCTCTGTGAATAAGTCTGTGGTTCCCGACTTGGAATACCAACACAAGTTCACCATGATGCCACCCAATGCATCTCTACTCATCAACCCACTGCAGTTCACTGATGAAGGCAATTACATCGTGAAGGTCAACGTTCAGGGAAACGGAACGCTATCTGCTAGCCAGAAGATACAAGTCACTGTCGATGGTGAGTCCACTATGAGTGTACGTGGGCAGCAGACTAGCATGGTAGTTAGCAAAGGCTCAGGAAACTAAATGACCTGGGTTTTAGGTCCTACCTCTGCAACTCTGGGCAGATTAATTAATTTTCAAAGCCTCGCTCTGATGGCACTAACGACACTGTCTACTTCATGAGGCTTTCTGAGGATTAAATAAGTGGGCATGCATGTAAAGGATATGCCCAGTGCTCCACAAAAGGTAATCAAGGAATAACTTACCTATTTTCCTAGGAACTATCAAATATAAAGTTGCTGATACAATGAGATGGAGAAAATCTTATTTACTCAGTAGTAGAATACACTCTAGAAGAGCCCTGTTTTTGTTCCACAGAGATTTTTATTTTGATACACAGTTTGGGAGAGGATAACACTTACTCATACTAAAGGACAATAGAAGTGCCTGGAAATGTCCTCCAAGGGAGAGTGGGCTCAGCTAACTTGTAGACATTTATTTTCCTTATTGAGATATGTAAGTGGCATATCTTAAATATGCTATATTCAAAGTCCAACTTCTGGTTTTTCTCTGTAGACCTGTTTATTTGACACTATTCCCCATTTTAGTAAATACAAAAACCATTCTATCAACTGCCTGAGTGAAAACCTTGCTGTCACCCTTGACCCCCTCTTTTTCTCACATCCCGCATCCAGTCCACAAGAAAGCCTGCCGACTTTACCTGCAAAGTATTAATATAGACAAAGTCCAACCACTTCTCACCACCCCCACCATTGCCCCACTCAGCACCACCATCAGCTGTGGCCTGGACGATCCTAACAGCCTGCCACCTGGTCTCCCTGCACCTACTCCTACCTCCTGCAGCTTAAAATCCTCCCATAGCTTCTATCTCACTCAGAGAAAAAATCAAAATGCCAACAATGGCCAGCAAGGCCCC
>VSMD01093067.1:0-37109 GCA_008750895.1 Mirza zaza
TTTTTTTGACCTTTGGGTTACATTGTATATCTTTGCCTTTCCCTATGAAGGGTTAGAGGTATTCCCTCCCCCCCCCCCACAATGCTCGCCACAACCCTAAGATGTGTATCTACCCCTCCCCCAAACCCTGGTGAGCACTACCACCATTTGAGTTTTCCTTAGGGATCATACTACTAGAGAAGCTAGATAAAATCAAGGACTCTGATAGGTATCTTTCATAATTAGACATAAAATGTATAACAGTGAAAATATTTACAGATCTGGTTTCTCATTCATTTGATTTCTTGATCTATTGCATTGCTTTACTATACTCCTTTCTAGATGTTAGTTCTGAAGCCAATAAGACAGCAGTGGATGACAGGCTGTGGTTTAACACAGGGCTTTTTCTTCTGTGCCTAAAGAATTTGTAAAATTATATGTTACTAACTTAAAGGAAGTGGATGGCTTGGCAGGATTAAAATTTTTTCCAACATTAAAATGAGAGAGAGAAAGGTGAGAGACCTACATAACCAAATGCAGATGGTAATTTTCTTAGTCTGATTTGACTTGTAATAATTTTAACAATACATATTCATAATGAGTTCAATAATTAAAAAAATATCATTATTTGTTCAAGAAGGGAGAAAAGGGGAAGGGAAGTTAAAGAGAAATGATACTATGTGACTTGCCTGTCTGGTTCCTTTCACATCAGTGTCTGTCATAAAATTAGGAGTTAGGAGGAGCTTTTAGACTTGAAGAAATGAAATTATTTGTGGGTAATTTTCGTGTCTTCAACTGTCCATATATGGGAGAAACAGGCCCTCCTTTCTTTTTCAGCATCCCCTGTCTAGAGTGGTTACAGCTGTATGAGTATGCCCAAATGTTTATGACTTAACTACCCAACAATTGCAACCTTCTGTTAAAGTCAGATATGACTCTCCTTTTTACAGATATAGCTTTTATAATTGAGACAAAGTGACACATGCCTGTACTAATTTCTATATTAATTTGGCATTGTTTCTGCCCATTACTGACTTTATTCAAAGCCCTTCCCCTTGGCAGTCTCCTCTTTAGTTTCCAAGTGAAGCTGGTGCTCATTTCAACTTGCAGGGTGTGCTGGGCAGCTGCTAGACCAGATGCTCCACTGCTGGATATTTTGTCTGATTTGAGTCTAGGGACATGGTCAGGCTGCTTTGGAAATATTTAATTTCTCCAGATGCTGAAATCTTCAACTTGCTGTCAGTTGTGACAAATTTGTTACATTTCTCAATGTTTGTAGATATTACAATGTGCAAATACTTCTTAAGACCCATATATAAAGTAAATGCTTTTCTCCTTTGTTGTTTTCTATTTTATTATTTTCTACTTTTATATGAAATAATTTTTTTCTTTCTACTTAATTTTGTATTTGATCTTTTAATCTTAAAATGGGAACTAAATTCTTATGTAAACTATATAAACTATGTACTTTTAGCTAAATATAAGTTCCACTCTTTACTTTTTATTGCATTTTATTATGAATTTCATTTGCTTTGTGATCCAAAGTTATTTGAGAATCATTTAGTTTTGTTTGTTATTTTATTATTAGTTTCTAATTGATTGGATTATGGCCAATAAAATATAGTTTTTGAAGTTTTTAAAGATTTTCTTTGTGGTCATGTTCATAAAATATTTTGTAAAATGCTTATGTGTGCATGTGTGTGTGTATTTGAGTAATGTAATTATCTAACTTAATTTTATTACTAAATTATTGAATCCCTGTATGTACTTACATTTTTTTGACTTTCAGAATTCTAATTCTGAAAGAAGAAAATCTCCCTTGTAATTCCATTTAAGAATTCTATCTTGAATTTGTAATACATTTTTATGTTGTCTTTATGCTTGTTTAGTGCATTCAGGTTTATGGCATATCCTTTATTTCTTTAATGTTTAATCATTATATAATGTATGTTTTCAATATTGCTTTTAATTTCAAATATTTTATATGAATTTGGCTCTCTCACTTTAATTTGCTGGTGTCTATTTGCTTATGTTTTTCAATCTTTATTATTTCATTTCAGGAATATTTATTATAAAAAGCATTTTGGTAAGATTACATTCCCTTTGATCCAATGCAGACATCTCTGATTTTAATACAATAATTCATCTGTTTCTTTTAGTGTAAAATGTATATGCTTTTTTTTCTTCTACCTTACTTGATGTTTATTACAGTATTTATCTTACTTTTTCTTTCTTATTTTCTGATCTGATCTCTCCATACAACTTTGTTACACACACTTTTTTATTTTCTTAAACATTTTTGAGACCTTCTAATAAAAAGTACATTTCAGAATTAATGGTGATAATGTTACTATTTTACATACACCCTTTTAAAAGTATTAACCAATTTTATCTCATTCATCTTACCTTATTTACTTGACCTGAATAAGGCAGGTACTATTAGAACAAGGGACTTAGATAAAACTTCTGCCCAGTGCCAGGGTTACTTCTATGAATTCTTTGACAGATGGACATTTCTCTTGCACAAACTCTACCTTCTGAAAAAGTATTCATGCTCATTTCATTGCTAGGCAACTCCGATTACCTGAATTTTGATTTTTATCTAAAAGTTCAGAGCTGCTTAGAGATACTGTCTGGAACTACCCTACAATCACTAATTCTTAATCTGAATTTGTATCCAAGACATTCTTTCTGAAGATGAAGCCATTCTATTAATACTTGAACCTGGAGTTCTCAGACATGTGGTAGGCCCATGTGATCTCAAACTGAATCCTTGTATAAAAGAATCGGAAACACAAAGAGAGGAAGATTTGCTCTGCTCTTTACCTACTATAAACCTCTACTATACCTAGTAGTATATTCTTCATTTATGTTCAGGTTATACTCCTATTTTTCTTATTAGTTTAAAATGATTGTTCACATTTTCACTATTAAGAAATACATATTTTCACTATTAAGAAATACACTATTAAGAAACCAACCATGGAAAAATCATAACTCCTCCCAGGGTGCATTTTTGTTCAATTAAAAACAAAACAAAATATAAAAAAGAAAAATAATGAGTAAACTTAAAAATCTCCTCAAGTAGTTGTGACAATTATATGATATAAGTCAAGCATTTGGGAAAGTACTTTTGAAAAGTACTAGTCCAATTAAAAAATAAATTATAATAAAGAATAATAATTTTTTATATGTCTTTCAAGATAAAAAAAAAAGTTCATATATATAGTGCATGGTGGAGCCCTAGTAAGCACACATATAGAAATTGTAAATAATAAAGATAAAGGTATCTGACATATTCTTGCACCCGTGACTAACTTGAAATATGTATATGGGATATGCAATCAGCTATGAACATTTTGAAATAGAATTGCAAAAGATTTGGAAGCATGCATTTATTTAACAATGTAAGCATTTTTTTGTCTTTGTCTATGAGCAATTCAATTATTTTGTTTCTGAAATAAATTAAGTAAAGCTTATTGAGTCTGATCAACCCTTGTTTCCAGGGAATTGCAGTTCAATTTCATTTTTAATTAGAATTGAACATTGTGGATTTCTTAGCACTGGTAAGCAAGATCTAGCAATAAAGTATGTATTTAATTTGTATTAAGTTTCTGAAATTTAGTGTAGAGAGTGAGTAATATGCCTGGTTAGTATTTAAACATCTCACAATGTTCAGTTGTAGAAGTTTCCATTTATAAATGCTCCCGTTCTATAACAAATTACTTTCAATTTCAAATAAACCTGTTATCACAACATGAGAAAAACTTATTCAATTAAATGAGAAAACAAAGTAAAGTAATTATTTACTTCCATTTGGTGTGCACAATAGCTTATAAAGTTTCTATAAATGCCTTTGAAAGGTAGATATGTTGGCTGAAACATCACTGTTGCTTAAATATTATTGCTTAATCAAGTATAGATGTAGTCATATGGGATAGGCATTTCTGTAGAGGAAACCATTCTTTCATGAGAGGAGAGAGACATATTTTCCATTTCAATAAGCCCACATGGAAAGAAGCTGTGAATCATAAGATTAGATGTGCTAACGTTTTCTCCTTTTTCAGTTTTTCATACCCATTTCTATTTTGTGTCGTCTGTCCCATATTACTATAATGCTGTTCCTCACACTGAGGCTACTTGAGAGCTGTACAGCTAAGGTATCTTTTCTTGTCATTGCTATGCACTAAGATGTTAGACCGGATATGATCTCTGCCCAGCAGCCTGTCTAAATGCACCACTAGAAGGAGAGAAAGGAGTTGTGGTGGAGGGCTTGTAGTGGATGCTTCAGTCACCTGGAATACTACCGCAACTGTACTCCTAGACATCAGCGATGAGAAATATAGCAGGTTGATTTAACAGTTAATGTTGTGTTCAAATGGTGAGTCAGAATCAGAATGGACCTTTGCTGCTTTATCTTTTTAAATAATGTCTAAGATCTGAATGGAATATATATATATATATATATAATTTATTTCTTTACCCCTAAAGGAATAGTGATGCTCAAGAAAATCAAAAGCCTTTCTGGGCCAAGGAAATAGAAACTCTTAGCTGTTACCTATGATACGTTTGTACTGTAAAAAGACCTCGTCAATTTCTGCCAGCTAGGACTGCAAAGCCAATTGGTGATCTATAAACTGTAGAGACAAGAGATACATAAGAGACATACGCTTGACCTTCAACCATAAATCTTTCTAATTAGTGAAATTAGAAAGTCTAACGAGGATATTCTTTTGGTCTAATTGAATTCTCTGCGTGAAGTATATGCATCAGATTTGCTCTAAATAATTCAGGTCCACGTATGTGTGATTCTTGAGCATGCCCAGGAGCGAGAATGTCTCTTAGGTGTCCGAGTCCAGTTATTCATCCTAAGTAATTATTTAGTTAAATATGTCAATTTCAAGAGAGGTTGAGAAATTATGAAGTAGATTGCTTCCTTTTTCAGTGGAGAAAAATAAATAATAAGATAACAAATATTGTATTTTCATGATTGGTAACGGAAATGTAATGAATCATTATCCTGATTTTAAAAAACACAAGCTAATATTATAGTTATAGAATTATAAAAATGTTAAAAGCATAATGCAGCTGGGGAAAAAATCATAGATGGATTGAGAGACCTTAGGACTCATGATTCTTCTAATCGAACAACAAAAAACAAACTGAGCTGCGTAATAGATGAACTACAGTGGAATATCTTTAAGTTATATGAATATTTACTTTTGGAAATAAACACATGAAATTTTGTAATTTTTATATTAAGAAATTTTTGTTTTTAGGATAACTAAGATTTTTTTTTCTTCTTCCCTGACATTACTCCCCACTTTAGACAAATGTAAAGCAATTACATTCCCTCAATTATCTACCAGGTTTTCCTCCTCTTCTTCTTCCTTCTCATCAATGCCTAAATAAATGAATAAATAATAAAGTACAGAGGAAAAAGACTTCACGCATTATGTAGCATTTTACACTTCTCAAAATCCTTCACACATATTACCTCCTTCGAATCTCCCAGTCATTTTGCATAATTGGCAGGGCAAATGTCATCCCTTTTTATGAAGGAGAAATTGAACTGTAGAGTTTTTCAATGGTATGCCCAGCATCCCTTGCCTAGTAGCTTGTCCAGGGCAAGACCTTTTACTCCAAATACAATGCTTTTCATCTGCCACGTTGCTTACAAGCCAAACTACAGAAAAACAATCAGATGAGTTCAAATGTATTACTAACAGATTATGTTATGACACTTGCAAACAGTGCAGGATTCAAAGTTTCTCTGATGAAATTTTAAAAGTAATTTGACATATACCTTTAAAGTTAATATTCATTTGATTTTCCCTCATATATTCTGTTTATATCCACGCACCTTGGAGAAGAGTTATGTATACACATTTCAGTTTTAAAAGAATACTAACAAAAAATGACTTTATTTTTTCTTTATTTTCATAGGATGATTCATAATGCTTTAAATTACAGACATTAAACATCAAATATACATCTAGTAACCAAGTATTTTCTTTCATATACATAAAAATTTGGAGCTCTGTTTAGTATTTCAGTTATAGAGATAATTTGTAAGCAGTAGAAATAGAAATATTGAATATTGATTCTCATAAACATTGAAAAATCAGAAATTTTATTGTTGTTAAACATAACCAATAACTAATTTCTGAGATACCTTTAGAGATATTTCATTCCTATTAGTTATTTTCCATGGGTTTGTCCCCATTTATTATGGCTTCAGTTAAATATGCTGTTAGTTAAGAATATTGATAACATAATAAACATTTAAAATATAGTAACTTTTTAAAACTAAATACTAAATAATAAAGAACTCTATATATTTTTAGATCTCTCTTATTCAACTAAAGAAGTTGAAGAATCTTTTCAGAACTCTGAAGCAGCCTTAACTTTCTAAATAACTTTACATTTTTTTCTTTACAAAAGCAGTAGGTCATTGCTTATTAATCTCACTAGAGTTATTTAAATAACTTTGGATACATCAAGTAAAGCAATTTGAAATCCTAATTAAAGGTGTTCAGTGAATTTGAAGAAGAATGATGTGATTATGCCTTGGATGTACTTAGTCTGATTATAGTGAATTTCTCTCACTATAATAATCTTCTTTTTTTTTTTAACTAACAAAGAAAGGTGAGTTTATTTCTGAAACATAACAAAGCAAACAGAAATCTTACAAACCTCTTTAGTGGCATCCTTACAATACTATATATAGGTAAAGGACCAAACTGCAAACCTACTAATAGGAATACAATCTGAAGAAGAAAGGAAAACATTTGATCTTCTAAAGTAAAAATATCTACTTAAGAATTTATTATATATTATGTGTCCAATATAAGAATTTACTGTGAAATGTTTAATTCATATTTTTTAAGTTTGTTTTCATTTTTGTGTCACCATAAGAATGGACCTTTAATCTAAAATGTACCAATCTATTGTTTTAATAGATTTTAATCCCCATGACAGGACTTTATAAAACTCCAGGTCTTTTAACAATCTAAATAACAGGCATATAATTCTCTATTGATTTCAGTATCTTCCCAGAAAGCAGATCACAGCAAGAACCATCTTTTGTGTTTTATGAATTCACCCTTCAGCCAGTCTATTTGTCTCTGTAAAGGATGACGTATAATTGAAAGGAAAGGGGTACTTTAGTGAAAAGATCACCAGTCTTGAATTCAGAAAACTTGAGTTTGATCCCTGACATTACCAGTTATTAGCTCTGACCCTGGGCCATTCCCTTAAATTTCATGAAGCACAATTTCATCGACTAGATAATGGAAATTGAAATGAATTATCTCAAATGGTCTGAATATAAATCAACAAATAAGAGACAGTGCCTGGGCCATAGTAGGTGTACAATAAGTCCTTGATGATTTGGCTTTAAGTTGACTTACAAGACCTAGATTCTAATCACAATTAAGTTTCTGAATCTTTGTATAAAATTTGGCACACATATTCCTTTTGTGGGAGTATTAGTTTGCTAGGGCTACCATAACAAAGTACCACATCAGGGTAGCTTAAACAACAGAAATTTATTTTCTTATAGTGTGGAGGCTAGAAGTCCAAGGATGCCAACAGGTTTGGTTTCTTCTGAGGCCTCTCTTTTTGTCTTGCAGAAGGCTGCCCTCTCACTGTGTCTTCACATGGCCTTTGCTCTGTGCCTATGCATGTCTGGTATCTCTTCCTCTTCTTATGAGTACATCAGTCACTTTGGATTAGGGTCCACCCTATGATCTCATTTAACCTTAATTACCTCTTTAAAGGTCCTATTTCCCATTACAGTCACATTCTCAAGTATACAATGGGTTAGGGCTTCAGTATATGCATTTTAAGGGAACACAATTCAGTCCATAACATTGGGCCCTAAATTTAATCTAAAAAACTATTAATAAGGTCTTGTTTTTCTGTTATATCCATTTCCACATGAAGTTTCAGAGAGCTTTCCTAGGAATGGAGACCATATAAATGTTTCTAGTGCTGGACTAATATCTTGAAGAAGCTAAATAATGGAAAAAATACAAACTTCCTCCTTTGGTTCTTGATATGTGACAGTTTGGGAATGCCATACATTCTAACTAGCAAAAATAGAAAGAGCAACCATTAAAAGATAACATTTAATTGGTTCAAAAGGGTGAGTTGACAATTCTGGAGCATCTGTGAATGAATTAAAGCCTAGCTGTGGAATTCAACTGATATTTCCTTGCTAGACACTGTGAATACTCAGATTGTCTAAAGGACAATGACAGCAGCATTCTCTGTCTGGAATAGAAAAGATGTTTTGGCTGAAAAGTAAGAATAAAAATCCTAAGAAGAGAAGTTATGTAACAGAAATCAGGAAAGGCTCCTCTCTATCTTACCCTCTCTGGTTTTAATTTTCTTTAAATTATTTTTTTTCTGAATATCTGAAAACCATGCAGCCACCCATTGCCTAGACGCTGTCTGTTCAGGGCAGTAGGAATGTAAACTTATGGTGGACCATTCTCAGGTGCCAGAATGTTATTCCTAAGTGAGTAATTCCCAGGAAGTGTAGAGTTTTATACGTAATCATTAAATAGATTATTTAATCATTAAATAGAATATTTAATGATTGCTGTATCTTGCCCATGGGCATTTATTTCAGAGGTGATTATTTGGCAAATGATAGGACCTAGGTTTATATATTATACACAAGGAGAATGTATCAGTATGGTTCATAGCAAGAAATATGGGATCAGTCATCTTGAAGGTGGCCAAAGACATTTTATCTGTATGACCCTGTCAGCAAGACAAAATCACATGTTCAAATACCAGTGGACTAGTCTCCACCATTCTCTTTATCTCTACTATTGGATAAAATAAATAAATAAAACTATTTTTAATTATATACATTTTTATGGAAGGATAAAGGGAGAACATAACATATTTAATTAAATATGTTGTTTATTGAATTTCAAGAACAAGCTGGCTTAATACTTATACTCACCTTCTAACAATATATATAAGACACCACAACTAAATATATTGTACAAGTTTTCCAGCCAGGGAGTATGAACAATAGAGCAAAATAATATCCACTTAATATACTTGTACCATATACATTATGTTTTTCATTCATTCATTTATTTATTCATTTGTTAATACAAATACTAATTTAGTCATCAGCTCAACAAAAACGGGAAAATCATTTTGTGCCAGGCACTCTACTGCACACTGGATAGATAAGGTGAAGCTATAGCACTCCTGCTTCAAGCCGGTCACAAGCTAGTGCCACTAAAGTTACTTACCAAATCCTTTTTAATTCCTAGGAAGAAAAACAAAATAAAATTTTACTTGATAACTTGTGTCTCTTTTGTCATTTAATTTGAGGAATCTTTTGATTTCCATCTTAATTTCCTCCTTGACCCAATAATTGTTCAGCAGTAAGTTGTTTAATTTCCATTACTTTGTTTCTGTTGGAATTGATTTTTCATTTTATTCCACTATGGTCTGAGAATATATACGGTACAATATTTATTGTTTTTAATTTGTTGAGACATGTTTTGTGGCCTAAGATGTGATCAATCTTAGAGAATGTTCTATGTGTTGATGAGATACATATTATGTGTCTCATTTATGTGTTGATGAGATGCATATTATATGTCTCATCAACACATAGAATGTGTATTCTGTAGTTTGGGGGTAGAATGTTCTGTAAATATCTCTTAGACCCATTTGCTCTAGGGTCCCACTTAAGTCCAGTGTTTCTTTATTTATTTTCTTCCTGGAGGATCTGTCCAGTTCTGTTAGTGGGGTATTGAAGTCCATAGCAATTATGATGTTGCTGTTTATTACTTTATTTAGGTCTGGTAGGGTTGGCTTTATGAATCTGGGTGCTCTCGTGTTAGGTGCATGAACGTTTAGTATTATTATGTTTTCTTGTTGAATTGCTCCCTTTACCATTATATAATGACCATCTTTGTCTTTCTTTACTATTATTGATTTATGGTCAATTTTATATGATATGAGAATGACTATACCTATTTTCTTTTGATTTCCATTTACATGAAATATTACTTTCTATCCCTTCATCTGGAATCTTAATGAGTCCTTGTGTGTTAGATGTATTTCTCGGAAAGAGCAGATACTTGCTTGTATTTTTTTTATCCATTCAACCAGCTTATGTCTATTGAGTGGGGAATTCAAGCCATTCACATTTATTGAAAGAATTAATAAGTGGGATGCATTTCTGTTCATACTGTTGGGTAAAACATTATTGCTTTGTTTTACCTGATGAACCATTATTTTATATAGGCTCTGAACTTTAGCTTTTTGGTGATTTTACCCTGGTGGGTTTCTATTGTATGTATCTATGTATAATCCAAATCTTAGTACTTCCTGCAGGGCAGGTCTGGTCTTGACAAATTCCCTCGGTGTTTGCTTGTCTGAAAAAGTTATTTCTCCCTCATGCAAGAAACTTAGTTTTGCAGGATACAAAATTCTAGGCTGGCCATTAGGCTATAGTAACCAAAATAGCATGGTACTGGAACCAAAATAGAGACATAGACTAATGGAACAGAACAGAGAACCCAGATATAAAACCATCAACATATTACCATCTGATCTTTGACAAAGTAGACAACAAAATATACTGGGGAAAAGAATCCTTATTCAATAAATGGTGCTGGGAAAATTGGATAGCCATGTGTGGAAGATTGAAACAGGATCTATATCTCTCATCATTCACAAAAATTAATTCAGGATGTATAACAGACTTAAATCTTGACATGAAACCATAAGATTTTTAGAAGAAAATGTTGTAAAAACTCTTCTAGATATTGGCCTAGGCAAAGAATGTATGAAGAATACCCCAATGGCAATCACAGCAACAACAAAAATAATTGGGACTTGATTAAGTTTAAAAGCTTCTGCACAGCCAAGGAAAAAATCAATGGAGCAAATAGACAACCTACAAAATGGGAGAAAATGTTTGCATGCAATATATCCAATAAAGGGCTAATAACTGGAATCTACAAAGAACTGAAGCAAATTGGCAAGAAAAAAATTAAATAACCCCATTAAAAAGTGGGCAAAGGACATGAACAGAAACTTTTCAAAAGAAGGTAGACTAATGGCCAATAAGCATATAAAAAAGTTCAATGTCACTAATCATGAGAGAAATGTAAATCAAAATCGCAATGAGATATCTTCTAATGCCAGTGAGAATGGCTTTTATCAAAAAATCTTAAAACAATAGATGCTGGTGTGGATGCAAAGAGAAAGGAACACTTATATACTGTTGGTAGGACTGCAAACTAGTGCAACCCCTGTGGAAAATAGTTTGGAGAGTCCTCAAAGAACTAAGAGTCAACCTATCATTTGATCCAGCAATCCCACTACTGGATTACCCAAAGGAAAAGTCATTTTATAAAAAGCCATTTTATAAAAAGGACACTTAAAGTAGAATGTTTACTGTAGCACAATTCACAATTGCAAAGATGTGGAATCAACCAAAGTGCCCATCAATTCATGAGTGGGCTAATAAAATGTGGTATATGTATACAATGGAGTGCTACTCAGTCATAAAAAGATGAATTAATACCTTTTTCAACAATCCGATTGGAACTGAAGACCATCCTCCTAAGTGAAGTATCACAAGAATAAAGAAACAAGCACCACATGCACTCACTATTAAATTGGAACTAACCAATCAGCACTTATATGTGCAGACGGAAATAAAACTCATTGGAAATTATGCAGGTGGAAAGGGGGAGGAGAGGATAGGTGAAATCATACCTAATTGGTACAATGTATGCTATCTGGTTGATGGGCACACTTATAACTTTGATGCAAGCGGTACAAAAGCAACCCATGTAGCCAAAACATTTGTATCCCTGTAATATTCTGAAATTTAAAAAAACAAAGAGCTTGAAATAAGAAAAAAAAAAATTTACTTAATGTACTGGGGGCATTATGAATGTTTCAAGCGATGTGTGCTTTTTTGTTGTTGGTGGTGGAGCTATGATGTATTTTGAAGGGAGTTAACTGACCCTGGATATAGAGCCTGAAAAGTGTCACAGGATGACTAAGGACAATTTCTCAGTTACTAGTCTGCAGCTATATTAGGCACCTTGTCAAAGTGAAATGTTAGCACTCATGAAAATTTGGGCAGTGATCATGTTGGCTCAGCACTTAGTGGTTCTTTGAGTTAAATAAAAGAGAGTGGGAGGTGTATGCATCGGAAGTTGATATAATGATCACTACATTCATTGAAGACATAATGTAAAATGTATATATATGTACTTTAGGAGTAATCTTTAGTTATGGAAGGATTAGTAATTATCATTGATGGACATTTTGAATAAACATGTTTGGTAAATTTACACAATATTTAACTTCTCTTCTGGGAATAAAATACTGGTTAAAGTACTTATTACAGTAGAAATATTCTCAATATAAACAGAATGCTGATTACTGCATTAAAATAGTATTCATTTAATCCTGCATAATTATGCAATTGTTACAGATATGCAGTACATTTTAGGGCATAAACACTGTGAAATAGCTTTGAAAGATAAAATGTGCACTTCACAGTGTAATATTAAATTAGATCTGAAAAGGAAGAAAAAAATAGTTCAGTCACTCAGAATTTTAATGTATATATTCTAAGTATTTCAGTTTTCTGTATATTTTGTCCTTAACAGTAGTTTAATGCAAAATTAAAATATCGTTACTATATGTTCTGATAATTCACATCATAAAACTATTTTAAAGGTCCTTTATAACCATAGAAATTGTGTTATTTTTGGAGAGTGTATTCCAGACCAGTAGTTTAAAACCAAATTTTATATGTGGCAAAATATTTTAAAATATAATAAATATATCTCTATAAACATTTTTAAATCATTGGATTAGACTATATGGTTTTTCATTTAGAGCAGAAAGGATCTTTGAAGATAATGTAATTCAGTCTTTGCATTTTATGGTTGATGAAACCAAAGCCTAGAGAGATTATATGTGTTGTCACAAAGCTCTTTATTGTCAAGATTGCTACCAAAAACCCAGAACCATTTCCTATTTTAATGATTTTTCACTTTTCTTGGTTATGACTGATACATTTGCAAGTAACAGAAGTCCTCTCAAACAAAGAGAGGAAAATCTTACCCAGTCAAAGTGAAACAAATATAACTGGACCTGAAGTCTGTGCATGATATTCCCTCTCTTGCCCATTGTCATCCCTGTTTTCTCTGCCTGCTGCTTTTTGTCACCAGTTTTCTTTTGAAGGTTCATAGTTTCTACATTCTGAGCAAGATGGTTACAAAGTTGAGCAAAGAACCCCAAGTCTGTCACATATATATTTAAGAGAGATAAGTAAGCAATAGTCAAAGTGCAAGGTCAGGAAATCTTGGCTTACGATTTGACCCCACTTTTCAGGAATTATACCCCCAGTGTAATCAGCACCCTGGGTTTTGAGCTATCTCAGTTTGTGAGAGGTGCTGGGCAGGGCTAACCAATCTCACCTGTGCCACCAGAAAAAGCAAACAGCTCAATGACTGTGGGCTTCATTCCTTTTGCATTGGCTTGCACTTGAATGCATTTTGAAAGGAATAATCTTAGCAGAGTAGATCTCTTGAGCATTTTAACCAACCTCAACCTTAGCAATATTCAAAATGCAATGTTAACAATGTTGAGGAACATTTTTCATTTAATATTTAATATAGTCAGGTCAGTGTCCTCTACTGCTAACTTCACTGAAAATCCAGTAATAATTCCTAAAGTTAAGAGTTATTGATTTAAGCTATCGATGGTTAGCAACAGATGGCACCAAGTATCCACCTCAGGTACACCCATTGTAGGCAGAGGATAAGAGGAGGGAGCCAAACTGCTTGTTGACCTATCCCTTCAGGGCTATGGGGAAGTAATCAACTCTAGCCAAAAGCAGTACACAATCAAACCCCATGGCTTCATTATAGGCCATCAGCTATGGAAAAATATCATGTTATATATTAATTATAAAAGGGGTCACAACATATTACTGAATATACTCAGAAAAGAGTACATGCTACACTACGGTAGCTCCAGTGTATTATTTTTGACTAAGATAAATCTAAAATACTAGATTTCATGAACATTAAACAGCCAAATAGTTATTGTACTGACCTTTTTAGAAGGGATTTTTGAGGATATTTTGACTGTCCCACTAAAGCAGGGTCAGCAAATAAAATTAGAAAGAAGAAAGGAAAAGAAAAAAAACATGTGCATCACCATTTCCCTTCCTTGTGGTCATGGCAGACATCACTCATAGAATCACTTTTGCAGTGATCTTGAACCTGGACTTACAGTCCTTCTCTAGGTAGGCATTCTTTGCTATTTAATTGGAGTTAGCACTCAAAATGAAAATTTTTGGTCATTCCACTTGTAAATTGAACTTCCTGAGAGCATAGACCTTGTCATACTTATCTCTATATCCTAACGCCAGCATTTTACCTGCATAAAGTGGTACCCAATATAAAATTATTAATGGACAAGTACCCCAGGAATCTTCAAAATAACTTTTAACAAGCAGGTAATTCTCAAAAGAAAATATGCAAGTGGCCAAAATCATACAGAAAGAGGTTTAATTTGACTTGTAATTCAAATATTTATTTTGACAAATATTTTTGGCTATATTAGTAAATATATTTTAAAAATTAATGATCAATGTTGGTAAGAGTGAAGGGAAATAAATATTTACATATATAGTTGATAAGAATATAACTGGTTCATTAGCTTCTCTGGAGGGAAAACAGCTTACCAAAAAAACATAAAAAAAGAAATACTTTGATATGGAAATTCTACCTGTGGAAATACAGTTCATGAAAATGGGTATTTATGTGCAGATTTAGCTATAAGGAAGTTTTTTTCCAATATAATATTTTTAAAAATTCAAAATAATTTGTATGACCAACAGTTATTGGTTAAATAACATTTATGGTCTCTCTCTCTAGCATTACTCATATCATGTAAATGTAACACTATATAGCTACTAAAATGACAAAGAAGTGTACTTATCAACATGCACAAAAGTTTATCATGCACCATTAAGTGAATGAAAAGTGATTGTAAAATGGCATTTATGGTATGATCTTATTTTGTAAGTGTATGTGCATAAGCCCTAGTAAAAGTATCTGGATATCTCAACATGTTAACATTAACTATTTCTTGATTGATAGAATAATGGACTTTTTTTCCTTTGATTGTGCTTTTTCCCCTCTAATGATTGTGAAACGCTTTACTAATAAATAAAAAATTAATTTTTAATATTTAAAAAATTGCTGCCTAAAGAAGTTTGTATTTTTTCTTAATATATTCTTTTATAGTAAGCAGAATATTTAAAATTATTCCACTGATCATTCTTTTTAAGAATTGCTATTGCAGGATGCAAACATTAGAAGCACTCCCTAGGGACTTCAGTGGTGAAGATTTGAAGAATTAGCCTTAACTCTGGCAATGTTATTCACACATTCTTTGCTCTTTTTCACTTTTCTCATTCTCCTTCTTTCCTTAAATTCTTCCCTTCTTTCCATTAAAACACTGAAGGGAAAATAATGACAATTCTGATTTGAGTGTTTTGTTACAGAAGGGAAATGTGAGTGAATTATGCTATCCTTAGGTTCTCAATGTCAGTTTTTTTTAATAAAGATAATACATGCTGTTTATTACACCAAAAATTAGAAAGTACAGAGCATTTTTAAAGAAGTAGGAAAAATGCCATTAATGTGGTGTATTAAATTCTGTATCAGTTTTTATGTTTGCGTATTGTTTTCTTTACACAGTTAAAATCATGCTATATGTACATTTATATGTTTTATTTTTTCTAATAGAAGTACATCCTAAGTATTTTCTGAGGGCTCTCTTTTCTTTAAGAATAGCTATTATTCCTAGTTTGCATCTTTCTGATTCATTCTCTCACATAGTAATACTTTCAAATGCCTACTCTATGCCTGCTATGTACAAGGTGTACAATAATAGAGAAGATAAGTGTGACCCCAGCCCTCATGAGGTGGTGTAGCCAGGGACACATGCTGCTGCCTTGCTTAGTCTGCAAAACTCAATAAACAACACAGAAACAACTGGGAAGTGAAATATAGAGGTTAGCTTGAGTCACACAATGAGCAGTAACTAGCTAAATCATTACCACCTTTAGTCATGTTCTCCTTTTTTCTCTCAATCTTCCCTAATTGCTCTCATCGGAAACAGTTAGCAAATCATGATTATTATTTCTCATATCAGGTAATTCACACTAAGCTCTTTACCAAATACACACACACACACACACACACACACACACACACATCTAAAACGTTAGAAACTTGGTATGTTGTCTAGTTCATCTGCCCCATCATATTTATCTATTGTGTCTTTACTAAAGAACAGAAAGGAATCTTTACATTAGCTATGTTTCAAATGAGGTAAACAGGGGCTATTTTCAGAACATTTAATGACAAGGACACAGTGGGGGCTCATCATTCAGAAGGAGGCCCCTCTTTGGGTTATGTGTAATGTAACCCCCTCAGTTGCTGTATCTGGAAGGTCTGGCTGGGGCATCCCAGGCAGAGATGAGGATGACTAATGTACTGAGGACCCCCAGGAGGTTCAGGACAGTGGCTATTTTCTGAACAGTGTGAAAGTCTTTCAAAATTTTAATGACTGGTATGACAGGATCAGCCCTGGAGGAAATATTAATATATCACAATACTGTAGGTGATTTCCGTTATGAGGAAGGACATAATATTGGTCAGAAAAACTCTCCTTTTAAAAGCAGAGCCTTGTGTGTGGTAGATCCTCTGTTAATTTCAAAAAGTAGAAATTTCAAATCTACTTAGACAATTAAAAAACGGAGTGAAAAATTCCATGAACAGACAACTGACATCAAATATAAATGTTATAGCAATGCTGCTCAAATATGGTGGAGATAGAGGAAAAAAGGGTAGAGGCAAGTGGGAAAACCCTCTGACTGAACTTGATAATTAGAAAATCTGAAGTGTTTTCTTATTTGAAAAGAAAAAAAGAGCCATCCTATCACAGCCACATTCATAAAATAGCAGTATATGAACTTTTAACGTGTATGATAATATTTTTAATAGACTATTTGTTCCCCTCTCTTAGCTTTCCTTATTGGAAAAGGCTGGATTTGGAGGAGTCCTTCTATATATTGATCCTTGTGATTTACCAAAGACTGAAAATCCTAGCCAGGATGCCTTCATGGTGTCACTGAATCCAGGAGGAGATCCTTCTACGCCTGGTTACCCAAGTGCTGGTAAGTTTGTTTTTCACCTTTATCATTCTGGAAACATTACAAGATTGTAATTTATAAGTACATGCTCCCTAAATTAAGTGGTATTAAAGTCAAATAATTCTTACTACTCCATATTTTAAAAGGTGTTTTTTTTGTTATATTCTCAAAATTACAGACTACCAATTTGTTAGAATAAAACTTTTAAAAAATTTATGATAGATTTTTATCTCAATAAATTGCAGTATCATATATAGATAGCAAACATTTTATATGGGGTTATTGATTGACTGATAAGATAAATTAATACTATGAGGGGCAGGCTCTCTACACAGATCAAAAACATGTACAAATACCCAGGAGCATGAAATGTCTGCTGCTTTGGGGCAGCTATAATAAATTTAATTTCAAAGTCTAGGGGTACACATGGTCAAGCTAAGTGATTAAAGTAGTAAGAGGAGATGCTAGAGAAAAGTGGACTTAACATGATCACATTTTCCAGTTCTCTAGGAAAAGGAACCTCATTGCTTTGGCCACTCACTGGCAGCATAGAGGTGGCTATCTTTGCATCACATACCCTTCCCTCCCAGTAAGTTGTGTTCATGAGACTGAGAATCATGTGGCAGAGAGATTTTGTGATTTTGGCAGGTGTTCACTGCATCATTGAATTTCTGTCCAATACGTCATTGATGAATTTTCTGTTTATACAACTTGGCTGAGGAAAAAGTCCTTTGAAATGTCTTCCAGGGTGATACTAACCCATTAACCATGACACTTCAGTCAGTAATTAAACTAACCTCCCCCCCAAAATTAAGTAATTAGTCATGTGTTCTGCCAATATTTTTCCTTTATGCCTCCAAAATATCACAAAAGAATTTACTAGTTATCTTACTCAAGCCCATCTGTCCATTCTCTCTATATATTAATACGAAGAAAATTGAGTCAAAGATGATTTATAACTCATGAACTTTGTTGAGTCTACTGATTATCGCTTTGTCTTCTACACACAACAAAAGTGCTGTTTTAATAATCTGTGTAAAATTTTTCTCTGGGACTTCACTGATCTGTATGGTGTACAGTCACTTGTCTTGTCATTCCAATTTTGAAATTAGAATTAGTAGTTATCTGTCTACACTTTTTACCCATCGTTGAAAACACCAATCCACCTCTCTCATTTGTAAATGCTTTCACTGTCCTGGGGTTGTAATTCCTCAGCTTCAGGAGGCTGCATTTGGCAGCTAACTCTTTGTGGCAGGTCAATGAGCTGCGATGCTACCAAAAGCAGATACTTTATGAGTATTCTGCTTAAATTGGTAAGTTGTCCAGATGGGAACATTCAGCTTTAACATTTTCTCAGCTCAGGTCTTTTAATAAATGCTGAATTCAGTCATATCTAGTAAATGTTGGTCAGAGTCTTCCTCTGACCAACATTGAGATTGCTCTCTTAAGCAATCTCAAAATGCTTTTTTTCTTTTACTTTTTAATTTGAAATAATTTAAACTTACAAAATAGTTGCAAGTTTAGTATATATGGAATCTGTATACCTTTATTAATATTAGAGGCTATTAACTTCTAATATTAACTTCTTACATAACCATAGTACAATTATCAAAGCCATCAAATTAACATTGATACAATGCTATTAGCTAATTATAGACATTCTTCAAATTTGTTCAGTAACTCCCACTTTTATTTTTCTGGTCCAGGATCCAATCCAGAATTCCATACTGCATTTAGTTGCCTTATTTCCTTAATCTGCCCCAATCTGAAACAGTTCCTCAGTCTGTTATTTTGCAGAATGTCCCTCAATTGAGCTAGCCTAATGCTTTCTAATGATTAGATTGTGGTTATACATTTTTGGAAAGAATATTGCAGAAGAGTTGTGTTCTTCTCCTTGCATATTAGGAGGTACATATTGTTGACATGTCTCATTTCTCATGGTTCTAACCTTAATCCCAAGGTTATGGTTGTGTTTGCCAGTTTTCTCCATTGTAGAATTACTGTTTTTCCTTTGTAATTAATGACTATCTTGTGGGGAGGTACTATTGTACGATTTGCAGTCTGTTCTCTGTTCTTGATGTTTCTTGGCCAAAGAATGACCAAACACGCCAATAGCAGAGCCAGCACAAAAGGAAGTTTATTGAGGAAGAGCAAGATAGGTTTACAGAGCAAGAGCAAGATACATTCCCCACAGATGATGAATGGGCCTCCTATTATAACAAGAGGCCCTGGGGTTATGTTCTGGGGTTCTGTTTTGTGATGTCTGGATTGGGCGCTCCTCGGTTTAAATGTTACCATTGAACCACTTTGATGGACAGTTAATGACATGATAATAATTAGCTTTAGGTTACTCTTGTTTTTTTCCTAGACCCTATTATGCCTGGGCTCTCTGGCCCTCAGGCTGGAGAATTCTTTCCATGCTTTTGCAGATGAACAGGGCATGCCTCCTTCCTCCAGGTGTGGTAACTGCTCAGGGCAGGATCAAGGTAGGGCAGCACCCAGGAGAGCCCAGGTCCCTCACTACCTACCTAACACTAGGAGACAGTAAATATTCTATTACTTGTCATAGTTTTCCCCACAAATTTTAGCAACAGTAAAGATTCTTATCTATTACAGTTATTACTGTAGTGCTTGCCAAATGATGGTTTTCTAGTTCCATCATTCCCCTAGAATACATATTCCCATTTGAAAAGGAAGAAATAGGCAAGATAAGAGTAACTAGTCCCAAGTAAGTCCAAAACCCAATAGGGAAAACAACATTAAGTCTTAAAGCCAGAAAATCATCTCCTTTGACTTCATGTCCTGCATCCTGGGCACACTGGGGTGGGGGTTGGGCCCCCAAGGCCTCAAGAAGCCCCTCCCCTGTGGCTTTGCCAGACTGACTCCCTCCATCCAGCAGCTCTCATGGGTTGGAGTCTAGTGCCTGCAGATTTCTCAAGTTGGAGTTGCATGCTGGTAGCTCTATAGTTTTACAGTCTAGGGTCTCAGGGGTAGTCCCACTTCCATGGCCACACTAGACATTGCCCTTGTGGGAACTCTCTGTGGTGGCCTCACTCTCACGGGTCCACAAGGCATTGTTGTAGCAGTTAACTTCCTGCAGTGGCTTTGTTCCTGTGACAATTTTCTGCCTGGGCTTCCAGATTGCCTGCAACATCCTTTGAAATCTAGGTAGAGGCCGCCATGACCCCACCACTCTTGCATTCTACATGTCTTCAGAGTCAGCACCATGTGGACACCACCAAGATCTGCTGCTTGTACCTTCCAGAGCAGCAGCCTAAGCTGTACCTGGGCCGCTGAGCCACACCTGGGGTGACTGAGGGGCACTACAGTGGAATTTAGGCAGCAGAATCCCAAGGCACCACAGGACAGCAAGCTGTGGAGGGGACCTACAAGCCCATCCTCCAAAAGTATTCTCCTCTCAAGACCCTAGCACTCTGGACTTGTGATAGATGGGGCAGCCTGAAATGCCTAGGGGTCATTCCCCCATTGTCTTGATGAATAGCACCTGGCTTCTATCCAGACTAATCTCTTTATCAAATGGCTACACCCTTGCTTTCCTCTCTCAACAACACCTTTTCTATTTTTTTACATAGCCAGGCTGCTAATTATCCTGATCTTTCTGTTCTGCTTCTCTTTTAATTAAAAATTCCATCTTTAAAACATTTTTTTCCTTCATTTTACTGTAAAGAGCCAAAAGATGCCATGCAGCACATTTAATGCTTTGCTACTGAGATATTTCTTCTGTTCTGTAACTTAGTTTATTGTTTTTAAATTTCACCTTCTATAGAGCCCTAGAGCATGGCCTAATTTAGCCAGTTTCTTTGCCACTTTATAACAAAGCTGGCCTTTACTAGAGTTTCCAACACCTTTTCCTCATTTCTATCTGAGACCTTATCCAAATGGCCTTTACCATCTAACATATTTCCTACCAACATTCTGGCCATGACCACTTAAGTAATCTCTATGAAGATTAGGACTTTTCCTACCACTCTTATCTTCTTCTGAGCCCTCACCAGAATTTCCATTAATGTTCCCAGATTTGCTCACAGCAATCTAGGCTTTGTTTAGTGTATTCCTCCAAATTTTTCCAGCCTCTACCCATTACCCACTTCCAAGGCCACTTCTACATTTCCAGGTATTTGTTATGGCAAAACCCCACTTATGTTATCAATTTCATGTTTTAGTCTGTTTTGTGTCACTATAACAGAGTATCTGAGACTGGGTAATTTATAAAGAATAGAAATCTATTTCTTATAGTACTGCAGGCTGGGCAGTTCAAGGTTGAGGGGCTCACATCTGACATGACCAGAACTAGCTAACCATTCATCTCATGTTCTTCATCATACAGCCTTTTAGAACTTTATAAAAATGAAAACATATAATATATATTATATTGTGTGCTGGTTCTTTTGCTCAGAATAGTGTCTGTGATATCCATTTATGGTTGCATATATCTGAAGTTCTTTCCCTTTGATTGCCATGAAGTATAGTACTATTTTTGTATTAATTCAAGTAGGTTTTGTAAACAAGAATGTCGATGCAGTCTTCTATAACATATAATCCAAGTGGATTGTCCAAAGAAGATATAGGAACTCCATAGATGGAAGTTCCGCTCAGACTCATTCATATCCAAATAACTCTTGATTATTAGAGAATCAAAGAGTAAGAAGTTTCCAAATAACATTAGCTGTCTAACCCAGAATGGAATGATCATTCTTTTAACAAAAACAAGCCTTTGAATTCATTGGACATGTTAATTACTCTGAGTGTTATTCACAATAAAAATTAGGATTATACTTATATATATCAAGAACAAGACTGTAAAGACATCAATAATCTTGAGCTCTACCCCAAGCTTAATGAGGAACTTAGAAAGAGCGGTCCAATTATCTGTAGTCTAACAAGCTTTCCAGGTGATCCTGATGCAACTAAAATTTGAGAACCATGGAGATAGAGAAACTTTGTTACTCTTCATCTACTACATCTAAATTGGACCACGTTGCATACTGACCTAAACTTTGTGACCTCATGTGACTGCTCTTGTACCATCTTGTGTTACTACCTTTCATATTTGCTGCATCTGTATCAATCAGGATTCTGACATATATGATCTAGATTCTCAGCCAGTGCCTTCACTCAATAGGCTATCCATAAATATTTATTAAAGGAATATCTTATTCTCTTAGCATGACTGCTTTCCTCTAATAATTTTGACCATGGGTGATACCCTGACAATTGTTAACCTAATTAAAATTACTTTTTAAAAAACTGTAAGCATTACCCCTAGCAGTTTCATTTTCAAAATATGTGGTTTTTCCTCCTTGAATACTTTTGTCAACTCTCTCACATCTTCTGCCACTCAAAATAGCAGAAATTCCATTGATTCAAAGTTTTGAAATTCTATTTAAAATATAATAAATCAGAGATCTTATCTATTTTCTTAATTCCCATGATAATTTATCAAATGTTTCAAAGATTAGACCAATGTATCAAAGACATCATCATGACCGTGTAGGTAGGGGATGAAAAAAAAAACAACCTAACTTTTTCCTCTATAGTCTAAATTCTTTGCCTAGGGCCCTACAAATTAAAAGACAGATTAGCAAGAGAAAAACAGTTTATTAACACATGCAGCACATGTGGAAAGATTTCAGTCATGAGTAGCTTGGGCTTCTTGGAACTTGAGGTTTATATAGCATCTTAGAAAGAATAATAAATTTGTAGAGAAGTAAGAAAACAAAAGAAAAGGAATTTAAGCTTTCAAGGGTGGCAAACTGTGGGAAGATAAATTTATGGGGGAAAATTAATGGAAGATAAATTTTGCTTTAGTAAAGTGTGGTATGTAGATTCTTCTCCTCTTGGTTGATAAGAGTTTCTGGTGATTAAAGATCTAAGCCTGAAAGCCTGAATTTAGGCAAATGGTGGGATAGGGAGGAGGGCAGAGAGCTTTTCTGGGGAAGGCTATCTTTTGTTTCTCAATTATCTTCTGCTAAAAATAGTCCTTATGCCAAAGTGACATATTTTGGGATGGCATCTTTTGATTCTTTACAATTGCTTTCATCAACTTGCTGCAAGTGTTTCAATTACACTAAACTGTGGTTCAAACAAATCTCATTTCTTAGAACCATATAATTTTAGAATTCTAAGAGATTTTATGGCTCATATAGGAAAATTCTATTCTCAACCTTGAAGCACTTGAATCTTGTGTTTTAGCCAGAGGCTCAGGTAAATGGGACATGAGAACTGATATTTGTAGTAATTAGTCATAATTATAACATCAGCGATCAGTTATAATTGGAGTTTTGCTTAGCCTAAAATCATTAATCAGCTGCATGGGGTAAAGCCCAAGACAAAGAGAAAATCGGAAAGACAGGGAGTAAGTATAAAAAAAGGAAAGTGAGAAATGGATATCTTTAAGGAATATTTCATCTAGTCTGTGCTGAAACATGGAAAAGAAAATGCTTTCCCAATTTCTAAGCATTAAGATTATATCTGAAATCTGAAGAACTAGAAATAATGTTAGGAGTCATAAATCCTTTTCCTCCATATACCCCTTTAATAATTTATCTTCTGAATTCTCTATTGGCTACAGTGTTGATTTTAATTTTAGTATTACCCCCAGATAATTGTGTAATCTATTTACTACTGGTTAATTGAAATTCAGGCTATTTCTTTCATCTTGACTTAGACTTGAATTTCCTTGTACTCTATTTCCTGAAATCCATCCTGATTTAAAGCTTTGTATTTATGTCTCTCTCTTTCTGTCTTTTTGCTATAATCTTTTTTTTTCTTTGTATTAAATTCTGGAGAGGAAAGTCTTTTCAGTGGTTTTACTCTAGTGAAATATATCAAATGACACAATTTATTTAATATTCCCCTTGTTACAATTCAGTGGATCTGTGTGTTGTTTATCTACTGTCTGTTCAACATCACCCCTGCCAACCCAAACTATTCAAAGAATAGAGAATATCACCATATAATTTGTGACAAGTCTTCACCAGATATTCTTGGTCCAGTTACCTGGACAAATGTCGAAAGACTGACTAAAGTTGCCACTAAATCAACTGAGACAATGTTGAACTATTCCCCAACTAGAATAGCAGAAAATATAAATATGTGCCTAGTTGTCAAAGCAAAATGTTAGTTATTCACAGCATGGAGTGGCTTGTCACTTGGTTGGGGAAAAATAAAAAGTGTTTGAATTCTTATGATTTTACTGTTACTGACTGATGGTTCTTACATGTTCTGAATGTTTCAGATCTACCTGAAATACCATTCAACTTGATTCTTAGAACCATTTAAAGAGCGGCTCATTGTTAAGCAGACTAAACTTTTTCAGAAAGTTTAATTCACAACATATTGAAAAGATAGATTTTTAAAATTCAGTCCGCTCCTTTAAAAAGTCCAAATTTTATTTTGAATAATAATTTTCATATCATAAGTTTTCTTGGCCCACACAGAGAAATTTCAATTCCCTGTTGAAATATCTAGGATTATAGCCTACAGAGAGCATTTTTGAGTGGTTATAGTTCATAAAAAATCAGTGTGCCATATAGTGCATTTGTCATTTAGAATGATTTTTACTTATTATTGTACCAGCAGCTCTCTACTTTAAATTAAACAAGTATTCGATCAATAGAGACAATCAGTTTGTTTCATTTAAGAGCTGAAGTTTCCACAAAAATCTATGGTGAATTCTGAGAGGATGATAAAATCCACTGCTTAAAAGTAAAAAAAAAAAAAAGATTTACCAATAAATTGCTTTTTCAATAACTATGAGAAGCTATTGAAACAAAAATAGAATTAGTTTGAAATTCTTATAGAACTTCTCATTCTTTAACCTTATTTGGTCCCTTCAACAGGGTAGTTTTAACTGGCCCAATTTACAAAAAAGTAAAGCTGATACTTAAAGTGACTTGATTAATATAACCAGCACTTAAATCCCAGGTTGTCTAATTTCTAGTCTAGTAGCGATTCCACTACTGTTCTTTTGCATTCACCATACAATTTAGAAATATGAGATTTATGAAAATAGGAGTTGCAGTTTGGTGTGATATCAAACAAATGATTCAATTTAGGGTTTAAACAAGGTTTCAATTTAGTTTTATATTCAACACGTTTAAGGGTGTTTTCAAAACCACAGGGGCGTTTTGGCCTAGGTCTATTTGCTTGCCACACAAAGAGCTAATTATTTGAGACCATGAGAATTTCCAACAAAGAAAGGAACGTTTTTTTGATGTGAAAGATATCAGTTGAGAAAACAGGGGAATCAGCCTCAACTCAGTCTTCCTGACAAAGGGAAAGTGAAAGATTTTTAAGGAGGGGCAACTTGCAGTTGGGGCAGATTAGTGAGGGAGAGTGAGTCTTGGCATCAGGAAGTCTGCCCAGGTGCCCTCAGAATTTCAACTCCTTTGTCTTGCAGAAATTCTGCCATTTCTGGGAAACAACTCAAAAAGGTCATGTAGCTAGTTAAAAGTTACAAGGTTCTAGTCATCACGCCCCACTGGCCTGAGAATCTAAAACATGAAAGAGATAGGATTTTAAAAAACATATAGAGGTTACTGAAATTTATTTATAGAGCTGGTTACAAAGGTAACATTAAGGACGAAATATAAAATACAATTGGTAAAATGATAAACCCTGCCCACAGGTTAGATTATGTCAATATAATATCAGACCAAATTTAGATTATACTGATTATACCATCCATATATAAATGTCAATACTTTGCCACTTTTTAATCTAAAAAAATATGCATATTATAAAATAAATAAATTAAGCTATTGAATAATTAATTAATTAATTAGACAACTAATCAAAGAATGGGAGAAATAACCAACTAAAAATCTTGAGTTTATTTTTTCAACCATAAAATTTTATGGATTATTTTGATGGAATATGTTCAAAAATCTATCATTTCCCGACTTCATTAAACTTTTTTAATTTAATAGCTTCTAACTATGTGTAAAATGCAATTATCTTCTCTTTCTCAAAAATTCTAAATGTTGTTATAATCATGGGCACAACCTACCTTTTTAAGGAATTGGGCAACAGCTGAGCAGAAAATATCAGCTAAAATAGCATAGAAGAATAGAAATGAGCCTTAAACATAACAAATCATGCTGATCAACATACTTAGTTTCACTTTTCCTAGCCAGTTTTTATGCATTCTTATCTGCCATGGTCTGGACCTATAAACTATAGTAGCAGGAGATTTTTTGTTGACAAACTAAAGCTCCCTCAGAGAAAATATTATTAGCTTGACTAATGTCAGATATGAACTTATAAAAGTATCTATAATTTATTTTTACATTCACTATCAAATGATAAAGGCCACATAAAGATAATAGCAATCTCTTTTTAAAAACCTCAAATTATTGTAGTAGCTGATAATATTGAATTTCATTAACAATCATTTGTTTCCCAAATATTTCTTCAAATATTCACCTATAATTATTTTACCTATGTACTTATAAGAATGTTAAAATGTATAATCATCTGTGCTGGTTATGCAAATAAAAACTTACTTTTTGTTTTATAAATATATACATATTGGATTTGACTTTTGTGTATTTTCAACCTTCTTTTGCAAAACCTATTAAAGACATGTTTATTTTATAGCCTCACTTCAAATTCATTCTGTAAATCTAAACTTCAGAAGAAACATAGTTAAATAAACCATGATATGAAAAAGCCTATTTGTCAGTCTTCATATGCAAATACCAGAGTGTAATAACTATGAGCTATAAGATATCATTACATAAGATAACATACTTTGTAATGGAAAACTACAGAGGTGATAGAAGAATATAAATTAGATCTTTCTGAATTTCATAAAGGCAATGATAAAAATAGTATCAATATTTTTTAGTTTACTTTTGTAATGTTTTAATTTTGATATAATTTAAGCTTAAAGACAAGTTGCAAGAATAGTACAAAGAACTTCTGCATAGCATTTACCCAGATTCACCATTTTTTATGTTTGTCCCACTTGCTTTATAATCTTTCTTTTGCTCCATTAAAATATATATGTAGATATATACTTACAGAGAATATATGAATTTATGTTTAAGTATATATACAAATATATAAGTATATCTATATTTATATAATATATATGTATATATATATTTTGAACCACTTGACAATGAGTAACAAACATTCTGCCCTTTATTTCTGAATATGTTATTGTATATTTCCTAAGAAAAAGAACATTCAACTTACAGAACTATAATATAGGTATTAGCATCAGGGAATTTAACATTGGTACA
This sequence comes from Mirza zaza, assembly GCA_008750895.1. Taxonomy (NCBI): domain Eukaryota; kingdom Metazoa; phylum Chordata; class Mammalia; order Primates; family Cheirogaleidae; genus Mirza; species Mirza zaza. The sequence continues at coordinate 27,499 of VSMD01093067.1, forward strand.
AAACTATGTTCTAATTCATAGTCCATATTCAAATTTCATCAATTGTACCAATAATACTCTTTAGAGCCATTTTTACTCCTGGTCCAGGATCCATTTGGGAACACAAATTATATTTTCTTTTTTTTTAGAGATGAGGTCTTGCTCTGTTACCAGGCTGGAGTGTAGTGGCAGCATCATAGTTCACTGAAGGCTTGAACTCCTGAACTCAAGTGATCCTCTTGCCTCAGCCTCCTGAGTAACTGGGACTACAGAGGAGTACCACCACACTTACCTAATTTAAAAAATTTTTTTAGAAATGAGATCTCTTTGTGTTGCCCAGGCTACTCTGAAGCTTCTGGCCTCAAGTGATCCTCCACTTCAGCATCCCCAGTAGCTAGGATTCTAAGCATGTGACAATGTGCCTGACTTTTACTGTTTCATCTTGATATTCCCCTTTAATCTGGAACAGTTCATTGAATTTTCTGTGTCTTTTATGATCTTGATATTTTTGAAGAGTACAGAATCTCCCTCAATTTGGATTTGTTTGATGTTTTTGTTGAATAAATTTTTATTTTGTCTTATTTTTAGCCCCGAAGTGATGCTGTTTACTTCTCAATGTATTATATCAGGAGGCACGTGACATTTTTGGTTCCTTTATTGATCACTTATATTAAGGTGATATCAGAGAGGTTTCTACAGTAGTTTTTCCTCTTTATTTAATAAATAAATTGTAAGAGTATAATTTTAGCGTATGTAAATATCCTGTTCTTCCTCAAACTTATATTCACTAGTTTTAGCAACCATTGATGAATCTTGCTTGGATCATTTATCACACTACCCTACACAAGACTTTCCCTTTTCCATCTGTTTATTCATATATTTATTTACATCAGTAGACTAATCTTATTTTATTTAGTGGATTATAATTTGTTACAATCAGTATTTATTTTGATGTTAAAATTGTCCAAGATTTTGGCATCTTCCTGGATCTCTGTGAACAGGTCTATGCCCAAGATGGCGTGACAAAATATTGCTGTCGAGGGCTTCCAAGTTTATATGCTTTCAAGCAGAGCCTTTTGGCAAGAGACTGACCTATTGTTCTTGGTTCAACTTTCAAAATTCCAGGAGAAGAACTCAAATTGGGTCATATGTCAATCAGCTTTGGCTAGGAAATGGAATCAGTTTTTACTAATGTGTGGATGGGGGCAAATGCATTTCCTTGAACAGCAAGAACTGTTGGCAGAGCTTAAGATACAGCAAGAGCTGCTGCTTGCTGCGTGTCACTCATCTTGAAATACTGCAATTAAGACAACCGTATAAAGGGCTTCAGGATGGCTGACTAGAAGCATCTTATACTTGCCTTCTCCACAAAGAAGAACCAAAATAGTGAGTAGATAATCACTTTGGATCATCAAAGAGAGAACACTGGAATTCAACAGAGAAGTGACAAGAAACACCTAAGGCAAGGAAGGAGAGGGAAGCAAGGCAAGCAAGGCAGCCTGTTCAGCCGGATTGAATGGGAGCTGTCTCCAGTACAGGGAGGGATAAGTGAAAGACCCCTAGTGGTCCACATTTCCACCACAGACTCCTGCAATCCTAGCCATGGGAGAGCCTGTTGACCCTCATAGGCCCTGAGACTAATATAGGAAGCTGCCTGGAGATTGCTTGATGGCATTTCCCCTGAGAGGGAGACCATGCTATGTCCCACACATCCCCTGAGTTCTAAGTAGCTACAGTACGGTGCCATTTTAAGACCCCAGTCCCCAATAGACTGCATCCTGCCCTGGGGTCCAATGGCCATGCGTTTTCAAATCCCTGGAGCCCCATTGACATCCCCTGCTGGCAACTGCTACCACTGGTGGCTGCTGCCACCAAGGGCAAAGCACAAGCCATTGGCAGTGACCCTGCTGCCCCCACAGTGGATCTACCACTGTGTTTTCATGCACTGTGAGGACAGACCCAGCAACTTGTAAATGTATAGCAGCCCCACTATTGGGAGCCAAAGGGTAATTGCTGATGGCTTATGCTTTGGCCCCAGCAACTGCAGCCAAACAATTCTAAACATATATGTACCTAACATCAAAGCACCCACATATGTAAGGTAAATATTATTAGATCTAAAGGGAGAGGTAGACTCTAATACAATAATAGCAAGAAAATCCAACACCTCACACTCAGTATTAGATCATCTAGACAGATAATTACCAAAGCAACATTGTATTTAAACTGGACTTTAGACTAAATGCATACACATTTATAGAATAGACATTTATAGAACATTTTATCCAACAGCTAGAGAATACACATTCTTCTCATCAGCATGTGGAACATTCTCCAGAATGGACCACATGTTAGGCCACTGAACATATCTCAAGAAATATTTTCAAAATTGAAATCATATCAAGTATTTTCTCAGATCACAATGGAATAAAAGTAAAAATCAATAACAAGAAGAACCTTGGAAACTGTACAAATATGTGCAAATTAAGTAACATGCTCCTAAGTGATTGCTAGGTCAAAGAAGAAATTATAAAGTATATTTAAAAAGTCTTGAAAATGCAAATAAGAACACAGCATACCAAAACCTATGGGATACAATAAAAGCAGTACTAAGAAGGAAGTTTATATTGATAAATGCCTACATCAAAAAAGTAGAAAGATGTCAAATAAATAAGCTAACAATGCAGCTCAAGGAACCAGAAAAGCAAAAACAAACCAAACCCAAATGAGTAAAAGCAAAGAAATAATAAAACTTAGAACAGAACTAAAAGAAATAGATGCTGAAAAAACAATGCAAGGGATCAATAAAACAAAACATTGATTTTTTGAAAGGATAAACAAAATTGATAAACCACTCTCTAGACTAACCAAGAAAAAAAGAAAGAATATCCAAACAAAGTCAGAAATAAAAAATGAGACATTGCAAATGATACAACAGAAATGCAAAAGATCATCAGAGATTATTATGAACAACTATATACACTACAAACTAGAAAACCTAGATGAAATGGATAAATTCCTGAAAACATACAACCTACCAAGATTGAATCATAAAGAAATAAAATACCTGTAGAGATAATTATGAGTAATGAGATTGAATCAATAATAAAAAATCTACAAAGAAAAACCCAGGACCAGATGACTTTCCTTACAAATTCTACCAAACTTACAAAGGATAACTAACACCAATTCTAGCTAGCACAATGTTTTAGGCTTATCTTGTATTTTTTTTTTTCCATCTTAGACTTAGAATCAGCTATTTCTCCAAAATCCCTAGTTCCTTTCAATAGAGAAAGATATTTAGAAGTCAGTATCTGAGGGCTAGATCTTTTGACTGTTCCTAGGGTGTCATTGTTTTAAGTTCTCTCATTGGACAAAGGTAGGGAATATATGGGTATATTATAGGGTAAATGAATATAGAGATAGATAAATAAAAATAGACATTGATAGCTTCAATTCCAATCCAACACATAAAGAGTTTGTTTTATTCTTTCCTCTTCCATATTTGTAACTCCCATCACCAACAGTGACAAACATTGCCATCGATATTTCTATTCATTTGCCCATCCTACTCCCTCAATACTTCCACCCCAGTTCACCCACTCCCTATAGGAAATCATCCATTCGCTTCTGATTTGTCTATCCTGTGTTTCTTTTTTAGAAAATAAGCAGATATATGTATATTTTCTTATTTGCTCTTTGATTTCACATAAAATATAGCATACTATAAATACTCATTTGTACTTCACTGAAGTTTTTTTTTTGTTTTCCCAATTTAACAATTATTCTACAAATCACTCCATATCAGTTGGTTGTTACATATTGACGATGGTCAGGTTCTCCAAAAGTAGGTACTGAGTGAGAGTTTGGTTTATAGGATTTTTATTAGAGAAAAACACCTGTGGAAAACAGGGAGCAAAGCAGGTTTAGGTAGGAGGAGAAGTGGAATTGCAAAACAGTCCAATCTCATGTGAAGATATGACCTATCAGACTTGTCCGTTAGTGGTCCAAATGGTCCAGTTTTTATAGTCCTTTCATAATCAGTCATTGGAGGCATGCCTCCCCAAGAATGGCATGCCATTGAGTGAAGCGGTTATCTGGGACTAAGGCAAACCTTGAAAATCTTAACAGCTGGCGCCTGTCTGTTAACAGCACTAACAGCAGCTGGGGCAACAGCTCTCCCTTGACAGGATGGAGCATCACAATGGAACATCTGGATGAAATATCACTATGTTTACCACAGAAATTTAACTTTCACTCCATTCTTGGTCATAAGTTAGAAGAGATAGGGCTGTGCTGTCCAATATGGCCACTAGCCATATGTGAGTAACTTTTAATTAATTAAAATGAAATAAAATCTTAAAATGAAGACATATTAGCACATTTCAAATGCTTAATAGCCATTGTGGCCTTTACAGAGAATTTTAATCATTAAAGAAAGTTCTATTAGAATGATGAGAACTACAGAATAAATTCCTAATATAGTGTGATTTTTGAATAAAATTTGGTAGTTATCTACTATTTTAGATCATCCGTGAGATGGTTTGTGGACATAACCTTGATAATTGAGGATTGTTTGAATTATTTGAAAACTTTCTTTTTTTATTTTTATTTCAGCATATTATGGGGGTACAGATTTTAAGGTTTCAATAAATGCCCTTTCCCCCCTCCCCCCACAAGTCTGAGTTTCCAGCATGCCCATCCCCCAGATGGTGCACATCTCACTCATTCTGTATGTATATACCTGCCCCCCTCCCCCTCCCCCCTGCCCAATACCCAATTACTGTAGTACCTATGTGTCCACTTAGGTGCTGCTCAGTTAATACCACTAAGCAGACCCTAAGAACCACATGTTAGGTATGCTTCATGAATTCTTTTATGGTTTAATGTTGAACCAAAACATAGTTGAGTGCTCCTAAAGTAAACATTTTCCATTTTTAGAATTCTGTGAAGAGTTTTTTAAATTTTAAGTCTGTAAAAACAAATCTTGTAATGCAACTTTAAAGTGTTATTGCATTTCCTTCAAACTGATGGCATTGTAAATTTCAGTTCCATATACTTTCATTTGAGAGATGTATCCTATATGAAAAAATGTTTTCTACTTTTGTCTATCAATAGACACTCAGTCCTAAATTTTTCAGAATTATAAAATTAAATCTTTGGAATATTATATTTTTGAGAAAAAACTAAGTGTTAGACTTGAGGAGTATAAACATGGATTATTTTTGTAATAAGTTGAAAGGTAGGCTTTGGTTGCTCTTTTGCATATGAAAATAGCTCTGTATGCTGGAAACAAGTCAAGTAATGAACTTTCTTTCTTTGACACCTAAGTAACAATAAGTGATGTCACCTATATATTTACAAAGATCATGACTAACATACATGCATATCCTCCATATGACTATTATGTGATTATTGAATACCTTCCTTGCTTTCGATTGCACACAGGGGATCCTGAAAGCCTTTCTTCTCTTTTTTCCCCTCCCATTCCCATTAATTTCTCAAGCTTGTGAGTTGGTAACATTCACAAAAGTGTATTTAATAAATTTGTTAAGGAAATGGAAGGTTAAACTAACTATACAGATTTCTTTACTATAGAAATTTATACATATTATTATTGTACCTTTTTTTCTAGCCTCTAAAAGCAGTATGTATAGTCTGGAAGATCTCTCAAGTTTGTTTGACCATGCAGTCCATTTTTAGAGAAGCATCCAAAAGGACTATCATTTTCAAACATACTATGGGATTACTGGCCTGCAGCACCGACCCCTTCCCCTTCTTGCCACAAATCCTTCCCCAGTTTTATGCCCCTACATAGAAATGTATGGTCTGTACCTCAGCTTTTGCAGATTTTGTAGCTTAAGATATAAAGCAAAAGTAATACAGAAAGTAGGAAAGGGCGAGGCTGATTAGGTCACATGTGATGGCAAAGTTAACACCTGCAGGTGTACCTGTTTATAAGTCAGCAGGAAACAAAACACCCAGCAACAAAAAATAATCTGGTTGATTGTTTAACAATTAAACTTGTAATTAGATTTATAATTGAATTTTTGGTGTAGTCTAGAGTCTGGAAAATCAGTGTATCCCAACTAATCTTTTCCTCAGCATGATCTGTTCCAGTTCATTGCTTACCATGTTCAAAAATCTGTTTTTTTAAAACACAAATTTGAACAAAATTCTTAAACTGTGCTCTCTAACCAGTCCCTGGGGTGATTTTTCCCATTTTAGTGACAGAATATAAAATGCAATTTTATCCTGGAAAAAAATGATAAAGTGGCAGTTTTAAAGATAATACAGATAGACACATTTTCAAGCAATAGGCTAAAGAGATAATGTGCTTTAGGCAATTATTTCTAGAATACATCTCATTGAAATTTTTTTTTGTCTACTCCACAAACACACTTAAATTGTAACCATGGTATCTCTTTGAAAATCTCAGTCATTTTGATATTCCAAGAAAACTTTGGAATCCATAGTAAATGTTATATCAGCTAAGCCCAGCCCAGTTTAATATGCAATAACCTTACTCTGAGTAAAGTCTGGATGTTTTTTGGAACAATAGATAAAACTGGACAAAACCAAGAAATCTGCCTTAGAATAGAGTAACAGCAAAGTACACACACCAACCACGGTACTTTTGAGAATAAAAGGGGCTGCTATGAATAATTACATAAGTCAATGTCACTATTTAGATACAAACTAAGATTTCCCAGTATATTTGACCATAAAATTCAGGTAATATTCAGTCAAGAGGTGTTTTGGGCTGAATTGGGTAGCCCCAAAATGTATATGTTGAGGTACTAACCCCGAATACCTGAGAATGTGATTGCATCTAGAGATAGTTTTTAAAGAGCAATTGAGTTGAAATACAGGCTTTAGGGTCTGCCACAACACTATATGACTGGTGTCCTCATAAGAAAAGATTAAGACACAGAAAGAGGACCATGCAAAAACACAAGGAAAAGATGGTCATCTATAATTCAAGGAGAGAGGTCTCAGAAGAAACCAATCCTGCTGACACCTAGATCTTGAAGTTCTAGCCTCCAGAACTGTGAGGACGTAAAGTTCTATTGTTTAAGCCACCTAGCCAGTGGTGTTGTTATGGCAGCCCTAGAAAACTAAAATAAAAAGCATCCTCTTTCACTTTGTCATCCTAAAAAGTACAGAGGAAAGATAAATAATTTTTCAGCATGCTTCTATTTTTATCATCTTCAAGAAGAAAAACAAAAAATTCTAAGTGCAACAACTATTATGGCACTTTAGTAGTCTCCATTCCTGATTAGGTCTAGGTCACCTGTTTTGGCTAATGATTTGGCATTCACTTGGTCAAGTTAGTATAACCAGTAAGAGCCTAACCCCCTACCCTTGGGATTGGATCTTATAAGAGAAGTGTGTGGAACTCTGCCTAATAATTTAACTCTGATCCTCTCCTTCATAGAAGAAACTTGTCTATTGCAGCTTCTGCCCTAGTAAAGCATATTAGTGAGTTTTTAGAACACAAAGCTATGTGACGGGTGCGATTCTGGTGTGGAGGACTAAACTGTCATGCCTTAGGAAGTCATGAGAATTAGAGAGTTAAACTACAGAGAAGGAAGACAGCTCTTAAAAAAAAAAAAGAGAGAGAGAGAGGTGGAATAGTTGGCATTTAGTTGACCCTAAGGGAGGATATGACTTGAATGAAAATCCCTGTGATGGGAAAAAATTGATCCATTGTAAATGTAGTATAGTTAATGTTCAATTTTAAATTGTTACCTGTTTTGTATATGTGTGCCCTCAAATTTTTAAAAACCTTCTGAGGATAGGAGCTCTATATTAAATCACTGCGGAGGCACTAGGCTGGCTATCAATTTAGAAGGGGCAGAGAATAACATAAGAAAACAAAAACAAAACACAACAAAAAAAACAAGGACTGAGTTTCAGAAACGATGTCCCAGGCAAATTCTACTCACTAAAGCATGGGCAGGAGTACAAAAGAGTTCCTTAAGTTCCCCTAAAATAAGATTAGGATCGTTCCCATCCCTTGGCTGGGGCCTGTCAAATGAAATGAGGTGAACAGGGAAGTGAACTTAAGGAAATGTGTCAGGCGTCACCCCAGCTGTAGGACATCAATGCTGCACACAAAGGAGGGAAGAGAGAAAGGTGATCACGCTGGTGTATGCAGTTGAAGAGTCATAACTAGAAAGAGGGCAGGAGGAGTTTGAAAGTCCTGAAACATATCCTCCAGTACAGCCTCTGCTGATACAGCAGAACCCCGGCGATATGGGGAACAACTGCAGCTGGCACGCTGGTCTGGCATATAGTTCAAAGCTGTTCTTTAGCCAACTGGAGTAGGATAACATTAAATCTCGGAGTCTGTATTGCAAACAGTGACTCCATGAATGTACTCTGTTCCATATAAAAATGAAGAAATAAAAGACTTGCCTGCTTAATTACATGATTAACTACCTGAGTCCATGAATGATGCCTTATATTTGTCTTTAATTCCTTATGTCATCTAGCTTGATAGTGAGGATATACTAATACTGAACAAAAGAATGAATGCAAGAATGCACACAAAATATGTCATGATCATTACCTAACATGCTTACAGCTTTGAGAAATGTACTCTTTTCCCAGAGAACTGTACATAAAAACATACTTTTAAAAATTGTCTATAATTTTGGAGTACTCATGTATCCCCTTAATAAAATATTTTTCTTCTTTCTTTCTTTCTTTCTTTCTTTCTTTCTTTCTTTCTTTCTTTCTTTCTTTCTTTCTTTCTTTCTTTCTTTCTTTCTTTCCTTCCTTCCTTCCTTCTTTCTTTCTCTTTCTTCCTTCCTTTCTTTCTTTCTTTCTTTCTTTCTTTCTTTCTTTCTTTCTTTCTTTCTTTCTTTCTTTCTTTCTTTCTTTTTCTTTTATTTCTTCAGCATGAGAACTTTAACAAAGAATAACTCTTGAGGGCATGTGGGAAACAATGCATCGCTGGTTTTAATTTACATGCTTGGCCATCGCTCATGCATCGTTGAACCCCGTGCCCCACTTCTCAAATTGTCAGTCGAAGCTGAAAAGGCAGACAAAAGCTCCAAGTTGCCCACTGCCCAGCTCTGCACAAACAAATCCAAGGGTCTAGTAGAGGAAGAGGGGGTTTTCCTTCCCCAGAGTGGTCCTCTTGGCCCCTTCTGGTCCTCACAGCAAAAAAAAAAAGTGCTCCTGGGAGTTGGAGCTGTAAGGAGAGATAAAGTCTTTCTGCTATCACATTTTTTTTTAATTTCAGCATATTATGGGGGTACAGATTTTAAGGTTTCAATAAATGCCCTTTTCCCCCCTCCCTCCACAAGTCTGAGTTTCCAGCATGACCATCCCCCAGATGGTGCACATCTCACTCATTATGTATGTATATACACGCCACCGTCCCCCTCCCCCCTGCCCAATACCCTATTACTGTAGTACCTATGTGTCCACTTAGGTGCTGCTCAGTTAATACCAGTTTGCTGGTGAATATATGTGGTGCTTGTTTTTCCATTCTTGGGATACTTCACTTAGTAGTATGGGTTCCAGCTCTAACCAGGAAAATATAAGATGTGCTATATCACCGTTGTTTCTTAGAGCTGAATAGTACTCCATGGTATACATATACCACATATCATTAATCC
>VSMD01093068.1:0-21850 GCA_008750895.1 Mirza zaza
ACCACCACCACCACAATCATGACCACCATCACCACCACCATCACCACCACCACCATCACCACCACCACCACCACCACCACCACCACCACCATCACCACCACCACCACCACCACCATTACCATCACCACCACCACCACCATCACCACCACCACCACCATCATCACCACCACCGCCACCACCACCACCATTGTCACCACCATCATCACCATCATTGTCATTATCACCTTTACCATTATCGCCCCCACCATCATCACTGCCACCACCACCACCACCACCCATGTGGCTGCCACAGTAGCCAGTATGGGCTGCCATGTCAAGGGCCAGACAATTGGGAATGGATGGACTAGGATCTTCCCACTCTGGGATACACAGCCTGCTCTCCTGGGCAGATGGCTGGGCCTGGGAGAGGAGGTACAGCGATATCATCTCACATGACAGTAGTCCCTGGAGGCTAGGGGGATAGGGCAGACGTGGCTTTCTTTGGGAGAATGAGCCCCATGTACAGCACTTTTGGCTCTGCAGATGTGATGCTGGTTGCCATGGTGACTGTCCTAACAATAACCTCCCAGAACTGATATTCCCCATACCCGCCCCAGCTGCCACCTGGGAGGGAGAGCCCTCCTCGCTTACGAAAGAGCTAGATAGGACAAGGTGGGAGGTGGAGATGGCATGGGGGCCGGGGTGGAAGAGGGCCCTTCCTGAAGGTTGGGGATGAAAAGAGGGGGGAGTTTGGGCCTTTCCAACCAGAGCCAAAGCCAGATGAGCAGGCTTCTGGGGCCTGGGACCAGAAAGTCATGACTGGAAGCCTTTCTCCCTTGTAACCTGTTCCCCCTGCCAGGGAGGAGCACCCTGGGTCTAGAGCGGGAAGGGGGCTGTTCTGTGAGTGGGCAGCAAGCCAGGCTGTCTGGGCCCAGCCCTTCCTCACTGTCAGGTGCCCACTCACCGGCTCTCCCTGCCTCTCACAGTGGCTCCACCTCGTGTTGCTAATGCTTCAGCTCAGAGGGGCTGCCCAGTGTTCCCAGGTGCCAAGGGGAGTAGAATGGGTGGAGGGAGGTACAGGACACAGTGGGCCTCAAATTGCACTGTGACCTCAAATTCTTGTGTATCCCTTGTCTTAGACAGCCTCCCCACCTTTCAAAATGTGGGCTCACAAAAGACCACACAGAGGGCTGCTGTGTACGCACCTGGGGCTATAGGAAGTTGTGTGAATGTGTGTGTTTTATGAATGTGTTTGTGTGTATATGTGTGTGTGTATGTGTGTGTTTGCATGTATGAGTTTGAGTGTGTGAAAAGGCAAGGATTCTTTATGGGGCCATGGGGTGTGAGTCCCAGCCATTTCTTGGTGGTGTGACCGGGGGCAAATTGCCTTACCTCTCTGTCCCATCCAGTTAAATGGGGATAATGATAGTACATGCTTCGAGAATTGTTTGAGAATTACATGAGATAATATCTGTAAAGTGCATGTAAACACAATCAATGTCAGCTGTCATTGGGATGCCAACATCACTTTATCAGCTCCTGGATGTGCTAGTAGGAGTGTGTGTGACTTCACAGTGGTTTAGAAAGAGCCTGACTTACAGAGGGGTACAATTTTGTTTTGTTTGTTTTGCTGATTGTATTCTATCATGTGGCCCTACCTCTTCTTTCTGAGCTCAGAAAGGGAAGGTTGCAGGTGCTCCCAGCAGGTGATGGGAGAGGCTCCTGTTGTGTTAAACTTAACCCCAAGAACAAACCTTAGACTGCAGCTTCTAGTCCTTCTCCAGGACCACCCTAGTCTGTCTGTCAGGATGGCCCAGGGCTCTCCGTGTCCAACTCCAGCACTGAGGCATAGATGAGGTTTCCCTTTCTGCTTAGGTCCTGCTGAAGTCAAGGGCATGTTCTTTCTGCCTCCTCAGCAGGAGACTTCCCTGTGTGACCCAGCACTTGCCTTTAGCCTGAGTTTCTCATCCTCTAGCCGTCTCCTGGGTGCGAACGAGTCTGCAAATCACCCAGAGCAAGGACCTGTTGCCACAGAGCTGATGAATCGCCCAAATGCCTGTGCAAGCAGCGCATCCTGGCCCAGGAGGGCCCTGGTGGCCCCCATTCCAAAAGCCCTTCCTTTGCGCCTTTATCCAGGCAATGTTTATTACGGCTTCTGGAGCTAGCCCTGGGCCAGCCTTGGGGTGAGAGCGATGAGCAGGATAGGCCTAGAAGCTGTCCTTGGGGAGCAGTAAGCAGGTCACGTCAGGGCAGCAGCATGACCCAAATCCAGAGCTGGCTGCTGGAAACTCCCTCCTCAGAGCCTGCCCAGGACGGACCCCATCCCAGGAATGTGGGGGTGCTGGAGCCCGGCAGGTCTGAGGTCCTGGTTCTGGACAGCAGCCCAGGTGCCAACCCTCAGGGAAAGCTCTTTTATGGGAAACCGGGTCGGCCCTGCCTCCCTGCTCTCTCCTCCTTGGCCTTCAGGGCCACTTTCAAGAGGGACTTGGAGTGGGTAGACCCTCTTCCTCTAGGCCAGAGCAAGGGAAAGGCAGGTGAACCAGGCCTGGGGAGGAGAAGATATGTCCCCCTCAGGGTGGCTATGAGCTCTCAGGACCCCAGAGTGGCTGATGGAGCAGCCCAGTTTCCCAGGCTCAAGGCCCATAAGCCTGGACTCTAAATGTTGCTTCCTGGACCTCCATTTCAGCACCCAGTGACCAATCCTTGGGTTGGTCTGGGACCATGAGGGCTGGGACCATGGTCCCAATAGGGCTGGGACCATGGGTAGGGGGCAGCCCCATTTGCTCACTCATCCCAGGGTCCCAGTGTGTACCCCATGCCTCCTGGGCAGCTCTGCCAGGCCAGTTGGACTGGACTGTGCCCTGCGTAGGGTGATGGAGGCTGGACAAGAGGGCTCTGGCAGCATTTCCCCCTAGGGGTGTGAGACGTGGGTCTGGTGGAGAGTGGCATAGGAGCCCCTGGCCTCCCATGTGGGCCCCAGTCCCCTCCCGCTGTCAGGGGGAGGTGGGCCTTCAGGGGAGAGAGGCGGCTGGGTCATTGTTAGTCTTCAGTGTGCACAAGCAGGGGGCAGCAGGCAGAAGAGCTGGCTCAGGTGGCCTGCATGTGCAGGGCGCGAGTGGGTGCAGGGGCGGGTTCTGGGTGCGGGTACAGGGCGCGGGTGCAGGAGGGCGCGGGCGTGGGCGCGTGTGCAGGTGCAGGTGCAGGTGCAGGTGCGGATGCGTTGAGGGTGCCGGGCACGGATGTGGGTGCGGGTGAGTGCGCACAGCGCCGGTGCGGTGCGGGTGCGGGCTCAGGAGCGGCGTGTGCAGGGTGCGGATGAGGCGCGTGCAGGGGGCGGCGGGCGGGGCGGGCGCGGCGGCGGTGACAGCGGCGCCCGCGCCTCCCCGCGCGTAGGTGTGCGGCGCGCTCCTGGCGGGGACGGAGCGAGCAGATCTCGCGTGCGCTCGCCGCCCGGCGCAGCCCAGCCCGGCCCCCGCCCGGCGCCGCGAGCCGAGGTGTCTCCCGCGCCCGCGCCCGTGTCGCCGCCGTGCCCGCGAGCGGGAGCCGAAGTCGCCGCCGCCCGAGCGCAGCCGAGCGCACGCCGAGCCCGTCCGCCGCCGCCATGGCCACCACGGTGACCTGCACCCGCTTCACCGACGAGTACCAGCTCTACGAGGATATTGGCAAGTAAGAGCCTCGGCGCGCGCGGGCTGGGCCGGGGACCCGGGAGGGCTGGGACCTCCGCGCCGCTGGCTCTGGGCGCACTGCGGCCCCGCGCGCCGCCGGCTCCTCCGGGCCGAGCGCACGGCCCCGCGCGGCCCGGACCCCGGAGCCCGGCCCCGGGCCTGGCCGCCGGACCTAGCGCGCGCAGCCCTGCCCAGCCCTGCCCAGCGCGGCTGCCCGGCCGGGCCAGGGACTCCGGGCTCGCGACTCGGCGTGGCGGGGGCGGCAGCAGGTGTCCCCAGAGCGCCCGGCAGACGTGACGCATTTGGCGGCGGGGAGGTCAGAGAGGGGGGCTCGCGGGGCGGCCGCGGGGTCTGGAGCGCCGGGAGGGGTCGGCCGCGGCCCCAGAGGGTCGTCTCTGGCGTGGTCGCGCGGTCCCCACCCCCATCCGAGCGGCGGCGGCGGGGGTGGCGGGACCCGCTCCGCGCCTGCTCCTGCGCGTGGCCCCGTCCGCGCGGGGGGTGCCGGCGTGGGAGCAGCCTTTGCCGTGGGTCCCCCGGGGAATCTGGGTTCTGGAGGATTTTCCCTCAGATTCTTCTGGAAACAGGAATTGGGGGGCGAAGGAGAGCGAGGTCAGGGAGCCTGGATCAGGTCATTGGGATGAGGATGAGGGAGTGAGACGAGAAGCCTGACTGGGCTTCTAATTTCAGGGTCAGAGAGGTAGGTGGGTGCTGGATTTTGAAAAAGGTTATTTGTGGGGGTGGGGGCCCTACAGGGAGAAGGCCGTTTCTGGTGAGGCCTCGCGGGAAACAGGTGCTGTGGCTCCCGGCCTCTGCTCGGCAGCGTGAGCGCTGTGGAGCGGAGCGGGGTTGGGGGTCCCCCCATCGGCTTCATTCCCCCTCCCGGAGTGAGCGACCAGGAAGCCCCTCAGGGGCTTTCTTTCCGGCCCAGGGTCTGTGCTCTGGGAATCAACCTGGCCGCACCTGGCGTCCCTGGGGCTGCTTCAGAACTCCTGAGTCTCCAGCCTGGCTGGGCCGGAGCCCCATCCTCCCCCTCCTGCTGGCTCCTCCTGATTCTCCCCATCCTCCCCCACCCTCCTCCAGCCCTCCTGCGAGGTGGGGGCGCTGGCGAGATTTCCTCTTACACATCCCGCAGCAGATCCTTTTTTTCCTTTACTAAATAAGTGTCTGGTGAAACCTTGTGGTGGGCGAGGGCCGCTGATCATTGATAATTGTGGAGTGCCGAGCTGGAGGAGTGTGGGGGTGTGTTCATCCCCACTTATCCCCGCACAGGGGAGGATCCGCGCGGGGGCAGGGAGCCGAGTGGAGTGGATGGAGCCCATGCTGGGTGGCTCAGGGTAACTGGGCAAGGCTGGCCCAGGGGACCCTTTGGGGGGGCTGTGTGGACCTGCCGGCCCCCCAAGGCAGATACCTCTAGGGAGGGGTCGGGCCCAACACCCCTTCACTGGGACTGTGCGGACCTCCCTGTGGGCTCTGGGGACACAGGCCTTGAAGACACCTCCAGGGGCTGGCTGGGCTGTGAGGAAGGGGGTGAAGGGTTGGGGGTCCTCCGGTGGTGGTGAGGTGACCTCCTATGTGGACGGGGGCCCAGGGCTGTGCCCCAGCAGGGGTGCCTGGCTCCCCAGCCCTCAGACTGTCAGATACACAGGGCTGTCCTGTTGTCCTCCAGAAGTGTGTCCTAGCTGCCTTAGGGGCAGGAGGGCAGCAGGTGATGCGCCTGGTTTTCCGAGGGAGAGGTCAGCAGTGGGAAGCCACTCCTTCGTAGGGGGCCTTCTTGTCACCTTCTCTGCTCATGCCTGGTCTCCTCCAAAGAAGCCTCTTTCGAGACCGTCCCATACACCCCCAGTTTCCTCACGTGCAGGGAACTCTGGTGTTCCCTTCTTCACTTTGGTGCGAGCCTCGCTGTGTGCAGCAGCAGGGTCAGGCTGGCCCCCAGCCCCAGCCTCCCGCTCCAGCGGCGACTGGTTTTCTCCCCTGTTGCCACCCACATTGGGGAGTGGAGGTCTTGGGGCTGCATTCAGGGAGGCTGAGAGGGCAGCACCCGCAGCAGAGACCAGGTGAGGCTGAGACTGCTGGGCTCCTGCCCTGGAAGCAAGATCATGAGTTGCCACCAGAAGGGAGCAAGCGTGGCTTTCCGGTGAAGGCACCAAGATCCATGCATGTGTGGAGTGAGCAGTGAAGCCTGGTGTCGAGGGGAGTACTGTGACCTGGGACATGAGAGGTGGCATCCTAGCCAGGAGCAGTCCACTCAGCCCAGCACCCTTTTGTGGATACCTGCTAGACACCAGGCCCTGGAGGCTGCCAAGGGCCTGTCACTGCCCTGCTGGGTGGCCCTGGCATAGGGAGAGGACTGAGTGCCCCAGGGTGCAGCTGTGCTATGGATGGGACAGCTGAGAGGGTGGGGCAGGGGACCCACAGGAGATATCTGAGGCCAGGGCTGAGCTGTGGGAATTCAGCCCATTCGCAGGGCTGGGGTCTCTCGGGTGGCCATGTTGGCTGGTTGTTGACAGTGCCTGCCTGGGGCATAGTTGGTGTTGCTTCCAGGCCCCAGGTGGACACGTCCAAGTTTATTTAAAGCTGCAGCCCCTGGTACCCAGTCAGGTGACTCTGAGCTCCCTGCCCAAAGGAAGGGCAGGCCTACAGCTGCTCATGTGTGTCTCGGCTATGGGCCATTCCCCTCCCCTGTCCCATGCCTTGTCTGCTGTCCCTGCTTCCGGATCTTCCCCAGGGGCCTGGGCAGCAGGCTCAGCTGGCCAAGAGGAGCCACTTTCTGGGGCCTGCCCTCCCCAGCGTCATGGATGTGCCATTCCTTGCCCAGCCTGGCGGCCCAAGTCCTGGGATGCAGAGCCACCTCGAGCCTGGGAGCCTGGGAGCAGGTACACAGCACAGTAGGGACGTCCTCAGCCTGGCATGGACCAGCCAGCTGTGCAGGTTGAATTATTTTGTATTGGATAGTTCAAAATCCAGAAAAATACCAGGAGTAATAAAACGAATACCAGTGTCTTCTCTACCCAGAATTGAAAACTGTTATATCTTTTGTAGTTTTGGCTCTAAGTCCTTTTTTTAACTTGTAAGAAGTAAAGCATTGCAAATAAATAACCCATTTTCCTCCAACTACCGCATTTGCATTTTTCCTCCCAGGCTCTTTTTGGCACATTTACACATGCATATAAGTATCCATAACTAATATATAGGATACTTCTGTTTTCTTTTAAATTTATATAAAAAACTTGGCACTTGTATTTTTTGCTCAACATAGTCTTGTTAACTTGATCGCGGGCTGCTGCGCAGCGCTCTGTGGTATGAACACCGCGTCTGCCTGCTCCGCTCCTGCTGCAAATCTAGGTTGTCTCCAGGGCCCGCTCTCCCCGCACACGGTGCCGGCGCCATGCCCTGTCCGCTGGCGCAGGAGTGAGGGTTTCTCCCTGGCAGTGGGGCTGCCCGTGAGTCTCAGCAGGTGCCACCCCACTCCCTGCCACGCAGGGACGGGACCCCCACCCCTAGTGCTGCTGTCCCTCGGCATTGGCAGGTTGTCAGTGTTGACCGTTTGTTGGGTGCTAGCGGTCTCACATTTCGTATTCAGGCTTGTGAATCTTCTACTTTTTGGGAGTCATTGTTGCCTTTAAAATATGGATGATCTCTCTGGAAGAAGGCAGCTCCTGTGAGGTTTTGGATATAATTTCAGGGGTTCGTGGACCCCTCCTTTCCTGGGAGAGATGGCACTTGGGCTCGTGGTCTACACTGTAACAACATCTAATATGTACATTACTTTAAATGTTTGATTTTATTTGACTGAAGTTGCCTAGGAAGGCTCTTCTCCCACTCCCGTTTTTTACAAAGAACCAAATTCAGGGGAGGTCCTGCAACTTACCCAAGCCCAGGCAGCAAGAGTGGTTCCCGAGCTCCAGTCCAGGGCATCACCCACCTCTCCTAGCTTGCCCTGAACCTCACATAGGCCCAGAACCGACTTTGATATGTCCTTGACTCCATCCAGTGGGACCCCAGTGGGCAGAGAGTAGGCTGGGTCCTGGGGCTTCTGTCACCTGGCCACTGGTGGGGTCATCACTGTCAACTGGTGAATGCTTTCTGCCCAGAGGCTTACACTGACCCAGCGAGTGGCCTGCCAGGTAGTTAATAGATAAACTTAGGAAATTCAGAGCAAATCAATTTTTGAGTCTCCAAGCTCTGAAGCTGGTTGCCAGGGAAGAGAGGAATTGGTGGAGGAGCTATTGTTGTGTTTGCTTTCTCCCTCCCTGGAGCACACCAGGCACTTCCTGCCTCAGGGGCTTGGCCAAGCCAGCCCTCTCCCCCCTCGAAAGCCCCCTCCACCAGCTCACTCCCTCCGCTGCTCAACAGGCTGTCTGGGAGCCCATTCCTGGTTCCCCATCTCCTCGCCAGGACTTCTGTCTTTCCCTTGCAGTCTGCCCATCCGACACTCTGGGCAGCTTACCCACAGGGAAGCAGGGGTCCAGTCCCCTACCCAGAGCTGTGTCCCTGGCGCCTGTCCTGAGGTGGGTGCTCCTACAGCTGGGGGAAGGGGGTGATCAGGTGGGCCTCTGCCTGCTGGCTTGGCTCCAAGGAGGCCAGCGCGAGTCCTCCTGGTCTTGATTCCTTAATGTAGGGTAGTTTAAAGAGTCGCACATGCCGAGGTTGCTGGCAAGATGTGCATTAAGGTGATGCTAGTTTAGTTACTATTTAATGGTATTTTTATACCATAACCTACTTTGCGGAGAGCTAAGAATATATCTGCATGCCTGCTACCCAGACTCTTTCTTTTCTGGTAACAGTTGCTAGCGCTTAAATGGTGCTTATTATATTAACATGCTCAATCTGTGAAATAGGTACTGTGATCATTGCAAGTTTATAGAAGAAGTAACTGAGGCACGGAGAAGCCCCCATCCCCTAGTAAAGGTCACACAGGGGCAGGGTTTGAATCTATGTTCTGCTCTTCTCAGAAGCTCTTGACCCTACTCTATTCTGTGTTTTAAAAATACTGTTATTACTCCACCAGCTGACTCATGGCCAGCTCGTGGTTTACTCTGACCTGAGGATTTTGGGCACCTGTCCTTAGCTGGCTGCTTGCCATGCACTCTTGTGCCTTCCCAAACCAAGGGCACTGCCCCTCGACTATGCCTCGGTTCCCCTTTGTGAGAATGTCATTTCCGTTTCTCATCAGAGACAACCAACACTCTGACCCCATTTGAGACAAGCAAGACTTGAAATTTTTATTAAACAAATTAACAGGGCAATATGGTCTTGTTGTAAAAAAAAAAACCCCAAGTAACACAGAAGTATGTGCACTGAAATGTGAGTTGTTTCACACTCAAGCTCCTCACTCCCCAGAAGTACCTGGACTCTTTATTTTAATGTCAGTGCGAGGATATGTGTGTGTGTGTGTGTGTGTGGACATATGTGCACGTATCAGATATATGATTGCAAAATACAGATGGAATCGCCATATATGTGATTCTGCAATTTGTTTGCTTAACACTTTCATGACTACCCACATGTCAGTAAGTCTTTTCTTACGGCTAAGCGCCTGCCAGTTCTTAGCAGAGAGATGTGTGCCTACATGTTGGCCACATTTTTTAAACCAAAAATTAGGACCCATCCTTTGACAAGTGTGACAGGGGATGATAGGACCCTATATTTAAGATCAGGGCCTGGAAGGTCATCAGGGCACAATGGTGGTGAACGAAGGCTGTGTTTGCAGCAAGGCCAGTTGTAGGGTCTGGACCCGTGGGAGTGGGCGCAGGTAGGCTCTGAGACTCTGCAGAGTTCAAGGGCACCGCAAGACTAAGGAGGTCCCTCCCAGGTCTCACTTGAAAGAATTAAAGGACATATTCTTGTCTTTTTCTTTTTCTTTCTGGGACTCCCCAAGAACAGAGGGGAGAGAGATATAATGTCTGGGTTTTCTTTCTTCTACTTAAAAAAATTCTAGCAAGGATGGTTCCCTCATTTTTGCTTAATTGGCCTTTGAAGTCTGTACTGAGCCACCCTAGAATTTAACAAGTATTTAAAGGAAAAGACCAAGTGCAGATAAACGTGCAATAACTGTGACCCTGGGACGATAGCTCTCATGTCCCTGTGTTCCCTGATGCCACCTCCCTGGCCCAGGCAAGAGATGTGGCCTTTCTGGATATTTTAAATATATTTTCAAAAAATGTAACTCCCTCTCTCTTCCCCCCGAAAAATGGAATCTGATTTGATTATTTTTAAAGCATCTTTTACAGATGCAACTCACTTTGTTAGTGTAGAAACATAAAAATGCATTATGTATCTACTTGGTTTTAAAAAAATTATCATATTGGCATATTACACAGAAATGTATATTTTATTCATATAAAAACCTGAATTCATTTAAAGTAAAAACATCCTTTTATGTTAGATGTGGTGTTACTAGCTGTCAAACTTTTGGGTGGCTTTTGTCTCCTGGGTTAGAGGGTCACTTGTTCAGGGTTTAGCTCCTGGTGGACATAGTTATTTTTGTATTGACTTAATGATCCTAAAATAACTAACATTATGATTCTTCGTCAAGCCGGATACAAGCTCTTGTTGAATTCTAGAACAGATTGGCAATAGCCAGGCAGAGATTTAAGAAAATTTCATGGAAGGAAGCATAAAACCACACTGTTGCACGGGGTATAATTTGAGAACCACAGCCCTGTTTCCCCACTTGCTGCCAGCAGCAAGTGAAGACTGGAGGGAAGGAGTTGCTCTCACCCTCACGGTGAAATACAAAAGGTGTGTGCCTTCTGCCCTGATGCTCTCCAGGTGCCACACACATCCCTATGAGTGCCCATTTCCAGCAAGGAGCTGCGGAGCAGCCCCTGCCTCTGTCACCCAGTGCTGTATTCAAGGGTTGAGAACAATGCCCAGCACACAGTGGGTGTTCAGCTGTGGCTAAGTGACAGTGTGGATCACTTAGTCCTTGCAGCTGTGACTGCTTCCCATAGCAGGGGCACACCCACCACATAAAAGATGAGGTCCTTGCTGGAGGGCTTGGATGGCGCTGCAGGTGGGTTCTTGGGGTCTAATGATGCCCAGCCCTGCTGGGCTGCCAGTCTTGTCACCTGCTGAGACACAGTCCCTGGGCTGTCAGCAGTTATATGCCTGCCATGGAGCTTGATTCCAAGAGGTTTGCAACCTTTAGCCCATTTCTTTCTTTCTTTTTTTCTTTCCTTCCTTCCTTCCTTCCTTCCTTCCTTCCTTCCTTCCTTCCTTCCTTCCTTCCTTCCTTCCTTCCTTCCTTCCTTCCTTTCTTTCCTTTCTCTCTCTATCTCTCTCTCTTTCTTTCTTTCTTTTCTTTCTTTCCTTTTTTTTTGAGACAGAGTCTCGCTCTGTTGCCTTGGGTAGAATGCAGTGGTATCATTGTAGCTCACAGCAACCTCAGACTCCTGGGCTGAAGTGATCCTCTTGCCTCTTGCCTCTGCTTCCTGAGTAGCTGGGACTACGTAGCTGGTAGCTGGGACTACAACCTTGTGCTACCAAGGCCAGCTAATTTTTCTACTTTTTATAGAGATGGGGGGTGGGGGTGAAGGGTGTCTTGCTCTTGCTCAGCCGGTCTTGAACTCCTGAGCTCAAGCAATCCTCCTGCTTTGGCTTCCCAGAGTGCTAGGATTACAGGCATGAGCCACTACCTGGCCGAGCCCATTTCTTAATAAAGTTCTTCGTGTTATTTCTGTTCTTGTATATTGAGGTGCAGCCTGATTCTCAGTCTGTGGGTTTGATCCAGGCCATCTGTTAGGGGTTTCCTGGGCAAAGAGCATAGGTCTTGTTAGGAGCAGGACCTCCTGAATAAGATGACCAGGATGGTGGTTCTCAGCCCCAGCTGCACAGGGGAGGCCCCTGGGGAGTTCAGCCCCAACCCAGCTATTCAGACACTATAGGAGGATGGGGCATCAGTTATTTTGAAAAGCTCACAGGTGACTCCAGTGGGTAACTGCAGATATAGGTCCTGCAGGGGACTTTCTACCTGAGGCCAGACACTTGCCTAAGCCCACACTCCCTCTCACCTCTCTTGGTTCTTTCAAAGCCTCACCTAAATTTGCATTTAGAATTTACCTTTGTTTTCTGACATTACCCCTGCCTCTATCCATGTTGTCTACAGTAGCACTCTCCAGAAGAAATATAATGTGGCCACAAAGGTGAGCCACATATGTGATTTAGAATTTTCTAGTTCTTAAAAAGAAAAGTAAAAAATGCTGAAAGGAACTTTAACAGCATATTTATTTAACTACATATCCCAAATATTATTTCAACATGTAATCAATACAAAAGTTATTAAGCTATTTTGCATTGCATTTTATATTAAATATTTATATTAAATATCTTTGAAACCTATTGTGTGTTAACACTTACGGCGCATCTCAGTTTGGACCAGTCACGTGCCAAATGCTTATTGTCTAGATGGTGGCAGTGGCCACTGGTTGGACAGTGCAGGGCCAGAGCTTCAAGGTCACCCTGTTTTCTTTTTCTTTTTTCTTTTTTGGTTTCTTTTAAGGATAGTAGTTATGGTCTGTTCCTAATTTCTTTTGCTTTCCTGAAGACTTACTCATTTATTCAACAAGTCAGGTTGCACACACCATTTGCCAGGCATTTTCTGGGTGCTTGGAAAATAGTAGTGAACAAAGCAGTCAAGGATGCCTGTCTGCAGAGAGCTTAAAACTGGTGGAGAGTGGCAAATAATAAGCATAAAAACTAAACAAATTATATGACATGATAGGGTAGAAGGTGATTAATACCTCTAGGAGTAATTAGGAAATCTCAGGAGTGCCAGTTAGGAGGAAGGTTGCAGTTATGTAAAGGGTGGTCAGGCCAAGAAAAAAGAGAGAAGATTCTAATGGCCCAAATCAAGAATGACAGAGGGGACATTACCACCAACCTTACAGAAATAAACAAGGAAATACTGTGAACAATTATGTGCCCCACAATTAGATAACCTGGATAAAATGGACAAACACTTAGAAAGACACATACTACTAAAACTGACTCAAGAGGAAACAGAAAATCTAGTCCTATAACAAATAGAGATTGAATTAGTAATTTTATACATTTCCAACAAAGAAAGCCCAGGCTCAGATAACTTTACTGGTAAATTCTGGTAAAAATTAATACAAACTCTCCCAAAAAACAGAAAAGGAGGAAATTCTTCTTAATTCATTCTGTGAAGCCAGTAATACACTGATACCAAAACCAAACAAAGAAAACTACATAAGATAGTACATACTAGTATTTCTTATGAATATATATGGAACATCCCCAACAAAATAATAGCAAAACAAATCTAGCAACATATAAAAAGGATTATATATTATGAACATGTACAGCTTATCCCAAGGATGAAAGGTTGGTTTAACATACAAAAATCAATCATGTAATGCATCAAGTTGATAGAATAAACAAAGAAACTATACGATCATCTCAATAAATGAAGAAAAAGCATTTGACAAAAGCCAAATACTCTTTCATAATAAAAACACTCAACAAACTAGGAGTAGAAAGGAACTTCCTCAACTTAATAGAAGACATTTATGAAAAACTCAGAGCTAACACCATATTTAATGTTGAAAGACTGAAAGTGTTCTTCCTGAGATCATAAACAAGACAAAGATGTCTACTCTCTCCATTTCTATTCAACATGGTGCAGGAGGTTCTAGCCAAGACAATTAGGCAAGAAAAAGAAACAAAAAGCACTCAGATTAAAAAGGAATAGTACCTCTGTCTTCAGAGGACATGATCTTGTATGTATATAGAAAACTCTAAGGAATCCACTGAACAGTTAAAAATAAAATATAAAGGTCAATATACAAAAATCCATTGTATTTCATTATATTAACAATGTTCAATATCAAAATAAACTTAGGGGGAAAATTCCATTTACAATAGCATATAAAAGAATAATAATAAATTTAACAAAAGAGGTATAAGACTTGTACAATGAAAACTACATATCACTGTTGAGAAATTAAAAACCTAAATTAATGGAAAGACATCCCATGTTCATGGATTGTAAGACTTAATATTGTCAAGATGGCAGTACATTCCAAATTGACCAACAGATTCCATGTAATGCTTATAAAAATTCCAGCTGTCTTTTTTGCAGAAATTGACAAGCTGGTGCTAAAATTCACATGGAAATACAAGGGACATAGAATACCCAAGACAATCTTGGAAAAGAAGAGCAAAGTTGGGGGACTCACATGTCCTGATTTCAAACCTATTAATGACTGCACAGCTACAGGAATCAAGACAATGTGATATTGGCAAAAGGATAAACATAAAGATCAGTGGAATAAGATTAAGAGTCTAAGATAAATTCATACATCTAAAGTCAGTTGATTTTTATAAGGATGCCAAGATGATTCAGTGGAGAAAGAACAATGGTCCATTCAACAAATGGACAACTGGGTATCCACATGCAAAAGGATGAAGTTGGAACCCTACTTGATAACACATACAAAAATTATCTAAATGACTCATAGACCTGTGTGTTGGAGCTAAAACCATAAAGCTAATGGTCGAATAGAAGAAAATATAGGAGCAAATCTTTGTGACTTTGGGTTAGGCAGTGGATTTTCAGATACAACACCAAAAGCATACTCAACAAAAGAAAAATAGTTTTAATGTTGGACTTCATCAACATTAAAATCTTTTGTGCTTCAAAGGACACAATCAAGAAAGTGAAATAGAATAGCCCATAGAATGGGAAAAAATATTTACAAATCATATACCTGATAAAGAATTTGTATTTGGGATATTTTTAGAACTCCACTGCCCAACAGTAAAAAGAAACAATGCAATTTAAAAGTGGGCAAAGGACTAAACATTTCTTCAGAGTTGATGTACAAATGGCCAAGAGCACATGAAGAGATGCTTAGTATTATTAGTCATTATAGGAATGCAAATCAAAACCACAGTGAGATACCACTTCACTCCCACTAGGATGGCTATCATCCAAAAGAGAGATAATAACAAGCGTTGGTGAGGATGTGAAGTTGGAACTCTCATTCATTGCCAGTGAGAATGTCAAGTGGCACAGCCACTATGGAAAATACTTTGGCAGTTCCTCAAAGTGTTCCATTCCTAGGTATATATCCAAGAGATATAAAAACATGTCCACAGAAAAACTTGTTCATAGCAGCACTTTCCATAGGAGCCAAAAAGTAGAAACAACCCAAATGTCCATCAACTGGTGTGTGGATAGAGAGACTGTGTTGTATCCATACAATGGCATATTATTTAGGTATAAAAAGAAACGAAATACTAATAAGCACTGACACATGCTACAACATGGATGAACCTTAAACATCGTGCATAGTGAAGAATCCAGTCACAAAAGGCCACATGTGGTATGATTCCATTTATATGAAATGTCCATAAAAGGCCAATCTGTAAGACAGAAACAGGAGCCAAGGACATGGTGGAGAGAGGGGATGGGAAATGACTGCTAGTGGGTAGAAGTTTGTTTCTGAAGTGATGGAAATGTTGTAAACTTAGATTGTGGTAATGGATGTACAACTCTGTGAATATATTTAAAACCAATGAATTATATACTCTAAATGGGTGAATTGTTTGGTATATGAAATACATCTCAATAAAGATGTTAAACAAATAAAACCCACTTAGAAAAAAACCACTCTCACATCTGGATCTCAATGTTCAAATTGCTGAGAGGTGACCTTAGAAATTAAAAGGACTGCCGATTGTCTAGCTCATGGCTGGTGGCCTCCCCTAATCATCAGGACCCAGGCAGACGGGAGGCTTTGGCTGGGCCACCTCCTTTGAACCAGCCTCTGCTGCGAAGTGTCTTCACAAACGAAAAACAGTGAGAAGCAGTGTTGTCACTAGAACACCTGACTTGTGCCTGATGACAGTGTCTCTAAACTTAGCCAGTCCTCTGGGCCTTTGCCTGATGTGAGCTCAGGCCTGAGGCACTGGCAGGGGGTGGGGGTGGGGTCAGGCTTCTCTGGCCCAAGAAGGTCCAGGGAGCCACAAGCCCCTCACACGCAGGGCCTTGGGCGGGCTCTAACCTGGAGATCAGAGGAACCATGGGATGTTGGGTGAGCCCCACCCGGCCCTCCCAGAGACTGGCATGGGGAGGGAAGCTGTTTGCATCACTTCACTTTGGGGGCTGTGTTTCTAAGGGTTCCACTAGGATTAGGGACCCAGTGGGTGCTTTGGCTTCCAAACTCTGCCCCCACGGCCCTGCCCACATTCCAGGCCATGCCCCATGTTCTGGGGCTCCACTTTGCTCCTTTCCTGAGTGGCCCTTGGGACGGTCCCATCCAAGACTCCAGGCCCAGCCTTTGTAGTGAGGATGGGGCTGCAGCCGCCCAGTTACTCCAGTGTGAGGTGGGCCTCAGGGCTCCTCTCTTTCCTTCCTCAGAGGAGGTCCGCACCCCTCCAGTCTGGGTGGGGACCCTCGTAGCAGCAGTGGGACCCTCACTGCAGCGTGGGGCTTCTGGAGCACAGATGGGGTTGCCCTGAAAGGCAGCCCAGGGGCTGGGGAGCGTGTCAGAGCGTGTGGGCGCTGGCCTGTGGCTCAGGCCGCCAGCCTGGTGGGGGGATGGGGAGACTGGGTGGGCTGCTGGGACCCCAGGAGCCAGAGGTCAGGGAGAAAGGGTGGCTGCAAGGCCGCTGCGGAGGATGCGCAGCCGGCCCCGAGGGTCCTGCTCTCTTTCCTGAAATTAATGTGGCCGAGCCTGCGTGCTGCCTCCCGCAGCGATGGGGACCCTGGCCATCCTGGGCCACAGCCAATCCCCCATCCTTTTGCCACACCAGCCCCCAGGGGCTGATGGACACACCCCACCCAGTCTGAAAGCCCTGACAAAATCAAAGATTTCGGTGCTTTTCACAATTCCTTTGCACACCTGAGACCAGGTTCATTTTATCGTTACATTTTCATTTTCCGATTGACAGTCACAGACTCTCCCCTGACCAATTGCCCACGTGACAGACAGCCCAGGACAGCCTGTCTTGTGGGAGGGGTGTTCATCTCTCTCTTTCTACCTCCATGTCTGTCTCTCTGTCTTTTCCTCTCTCCCTCTGTTTTTCTGCTTCAGGTTTGCACTTGTCCTTCCTCCCTCTTCTGTTTCCCGGTCTCTGCCAGCTCTTCCCGGCATCCTCCTTGGCCTCCAGGCCTTGCCTTCACTGTAGGGGCCCCTCCAGGCAGGGCCTGGGGCTGCTGCTCCCCTCACTTAAAGGGCCCGTAGTGTGTCTCGATGCCCTCTGTCTGGGCACCTCCTACTCCTGCCTTCCCAGGTCCCCGGTGCCCTGTCCCCAGCTCTGAAGGACATTCTGGGGCTTCGTAGCCCTCTGATGGGCGTCACAGGCACTTCTGGGTCTCTGGCTCCCCACTGAAGGACAGACGGGTTATTTCCTTTCCTGTGGGCTGAGGAGAAGAGCTGTCATTCTAGATTCCAGTCACCTCTGCTTTCTGGCCCTGTGGACAGGGGCTCGGGAGGGGGGGACCAGAGCACAGCCTCACCTGTGACTTCTGTGCGTTTTGGCAGCGTCACTGTCACAGGGTGCATGTGGGGGCTCTTTCCAGCCTTGGTTGCCCACGGGGACTGCAGTCTCGGTTGAAACCCCTGCCCTTGTCCTGGCCTGCCTCGATGCTCCCCGGCTTGGTTGGGGTGCCCCAGGCCACAGCCAGCAGGGAGGAGACACTGGAGTGTGGGCTCAGTTTCCCCTCTGGGCACTGGGGCACAGTGAAGTGGTGAAGGACAGTCTCTAGCAGGTGTGACTTTATGGTGAAGATGAATCAGGGCCCCGCTGGGATCCTGCTGTGTGACCTTGGGCAGGGTGAAGGTCACCTCTCGGAGCTTCATCGTGAAAGTTAGTCTGCAGTGCAGGGAGCCACCACGCCGCCACCCTTCCCTGTCCATGGCGGGGGCAGGGCAGAGCCAGTGGCACGGCCCCTCCCCTTGTCCCCTCTTCTGGCGGGGCGGGCCCAAAGGCCTACTGGTTTCCCGCTGCGCCTGGGGCCTGGCGCCAGGGAGGTGGGGGCCTGGGTGAGGGATGGCACAGGTTGGACCCAGAGCCCAGGGAGGACAGCCCCTCAAGGTGCCAGGGCTGGGAGACGCCCGAGTGGGGCCGCCTGTGGCTGGGTCTAGGGGCAAAGGCAGGGCCAGGACAGCCCCTTCCAGCTGTCCAAGGGGACAGGCCCTTGCAGCTGCCCATTGCTTTTAGTTCATGGTTTGCTACCTGAAATTGTTACGGATTTTTTTCTCCTCTGACATTTTTCTTGTTTGTTACTAGAGGTTAAGATTTGATTTGCTACTTGATACTAAAGGAGCCTTTTTATTTTTATTTTATTTTATTTATTTATTTATTTGAGACAGAGTCTTGCTTTGTTGCCCAGGCTACAGTCAGTGCCGTGGCATCAGCCTAGCTTACAGCAACCTCAATCTCCTAGGCTCAAGTGATCCTCCTGCCTCAGCCTCCCAAGTAGCTGGGACTACAGGCATGCGCCACTATGCCCAGCTAATTTTTTGTATATATATTTTTAGTTGGTCAATTAGTTTCTTTCGATTTTTTTTTTTTTTAGTAGAGACGGGGTCTCTCTCAGGCTGGTTTCGAACTCCTGACCTCGAGCAATCCGCCTGCCTCGGCCTCCCAGAGTGCTAGGATTATAGGCGTGAGCCACCATGCCCAGCCTAAAGGAGCTTTTTAAAAACCAGATGTTAAAGACAGCATTACAAGTACCATTTTATTTCATTATTTCTTAATAATTTCTTAGAGATATGGCTATGCATACCCTTCCAGGACATTTTTTTTTATTGCGGTAAAATATACATTGATAAAATTTACCATCATAACCCTTTTCCCGTGTACTGCTCAGTGGCATTGAGTACCTTCACACTGTTATGCAACCAGCACCACCATCCAGCTCCAGAGGTTTTCATTTTCCCAAACTGAAACTGTCCCTGTTAAACACTAAATCCTCATCTGCCCCAGCCCCTGGCGACCACCATTCTGCTTTCTGTCCCTATGAATTTGACAACTCTGTGTTCCTCATACAAGTGCAGTCGTACAGGATTTGCACTTATGTGCCTGGCTTATGTCACTTAGCATGGTGTCCTCAAGATCCATCCATGGGTGGCGTGTGACCTCATCTCTTTCCTCTTTAAGGCTGCATAATATTCCACTGTGTGCATACAGCACTTTTTGTTTATCCATTCTTCATAGACGAATGCATGGGTTGCTTCTACATGTAGGCTGTTGTGAATGTGGGTGCACAAAGGACATTTTAAAGGACATAATAATGTGGTCCCCCTCCCCCTAGCCACTAGGCTGCATGGCCTGGGGCTGCCATGGAGCTCTCTGGGTTTCAGCCTCCCCACCTCTAAACCAGGAGGGTTGGGTCAAATGATTCTCTGGGTTCCCTTCTGGCTCTATGTGTTTCTATGGAAACCCCATTTCTTTCCTCTGAGACCCGCCCCACAGCTCACCTGTCAGATGTGCAGGTGCCCCACAGGCTGGTCACATGGACAGTTCCAGCTTCCACGGTCCTTTTGCATTCTTCTAGAGCAAAGCTTAAGACAGAAGAAACCTGATTGACCTGAAATGAGAAACAAAAACACCAACGCTTTAATTGATACACACTTTGTAGGAAAAAACACCAAGTGGACACAAAACACGCCCTAAGTTCTGACACCCCTCTGGTTGCCGCCACTGTGCGCGTGGTCCGTGCTCTTGCGGGTGCCTGGTTCGGCGGGGGCACCCCGTGTCCCTCTGCGGCCACCAGAGTGGAAAGTCTTCTCCAGCTTGTCCTCTGCAAGCCGACGCAACCTTGGCAGTGGTTCTGTTCAGCAGCGATTTCAGACCCTCTGTGATCTGATTCGGTTCCAGTCCCTGTGCAGTGACTTCGCTGCTGTCCCTTCCTAGGCAGAGCACCTGCCAGCCTGGCCAGGAGGGGAGTGGCGGAGCTTTGAACAGCTGCCTTTGAAGGCAGCTCTGTGGGGCTGCTCGCAGAACAGCCTATTGCGGGCCCACTGCTGTGGTGGCTTCTGAATCCAGTCACTGTCAGGCCGGTTTCTTCCTAATCGGCTGGTGTCACACGCTTTCGGATCCATTCACCGCCCCGCTAACGGAGCGACGGCACAGCCTGCTTTCCGGAGAGTCGGGCGGGTCCTTTTCTCAGGTGGGGAGGCTGAGGCTGCTGCGGGGCAGAGCCCAGATGCGCCGCCACCCGCGGCCCACACTCCTCGGACACTGACCTCCTGTGTGTGCTGCCCTGCGCGTGGGGGCGTGGCGGGCTGGGGCTCAGGCCAGGGCAGGCCCTGCACGTGCAGGGGGGAGACGGGACACAGGGCGGGCCGGAGGCCGGAGGTTGCACGGCCCCCACCCCTGCTTCTGCTGGCGGGCGCTCAGGTTCTGGGGCCATTCCAAGAGCACAGTGGCCTCATGCTGCCATCTATGTTCCTTCTCCTGCCAGCCCAGGAGCAGACGGCCTCCGCTCCAGCTGGGCAGCGACCCGGACCCCAGGGCCTGGCCCCAGTTGGGCGCCTGTGAGCTGCTCCTTGGCCTTCCGAGCCACCTGCTCTGAGGAGAGCCCAGCCTCTCCGTAGTGAGACCCCTCCTCTCTTGGGCCTGGTCTGGTCCCGCCCACTCCTCTGGGACAGCGCCCAGCACAGAGGCGGCACTCTGTGGAATCTGCGTTTGTTGGGGGAGCCTGCTGGGCGAGGCAGCCAGGGCCAGGCAGGGCTCCAGGCTGAGGACTCAAAGCCCTGAGCGGGGCTGAGCCAACCCAGGCCAGCTGCCAGAAGCCTAGGTCCCCTCGTGCCTTTGCCGGACCCCTTGGGCCCATCAGGCCTGGCAGGCAGTGGAGGGCAGGCTGGCCATGCAGATGCCCTGCTTGTCCCTGATCTCTTGTGGGGAGCGTCTAGGGGCTGGCATGCCACTGCGCGTGTGAGGCCTGCTGCTGGCACCTTCTCTGTCCCTCTCGAGGCTAGTCTTGGGGCTAGTGGTCACCTGCATTCCCTGAGCAGGACTGGGCCTGGCCCTGGGGACACAGGTGGGCTCTAGGGTCCTGTATCCCCCTTTTCCTGCACTCTCCCTCCTGCCTTCCTTCTCCCAGGGTGGGCATGTGAGGATACCTTGTCCTGCCCCCTGGGTGTCCCTGCAGACCCAGCTCAGAGGGCAGCAGAGGGGTCCTTGCACGTGGGTGCTGAGGTAGGGTGCCCGAGGAAGTAGGGGATGCAGAGGCATGCTGGCAGTCCCCAGGGGGCAGGGACCCAGGACCAGGCCCCGTGCCAGGCACTGCTGCCAACAGTCGCAGTGGAGACCCTGTCTCTCCTGCCCCAGCCACCTGGGCCTCCCTGTCCGGCATCCTGGTTTCTTCTGCCCTGGCACCTCACTGATCCTGGGATACAACTTGCCCTGGAATTTCCCAGGGGAAGGTTGGGATGGCAGCTGCCCCCGCCCCAACTGCATGTCTGAACTCCGGGGGCAAAGAGGAGAGACCAGGCTCTGTCCTGGAAGTGTCTACATTCGTGTTGACGGGACAGAGCAAGAACACGCCTGCCCTCTCCCGCCCAAGTCGCTCTCACAGTATTTGGGCTGCACGGGGCCAAGGGCTGGTTTCCCTCATATATAAAGAGCTTGTACAGGTCAATAAAAATAGCCAAAATCCAGTTGAAATATGGGTGACTGATAGAAGCAGCAACTCACAGAAAATGAAATGAAAGTTGTCGGCTGTGACAACAAGAACACAGTTTAAACAAGAGTCACCTGCCTTTGTCCCTCAGACTTCCCCACAGACCTCTTTCAGGTGGCCCACGGCTAATGAGTCCCCCTCAGAGACTGTGGCTCAGCGCTTCTTATACGGCCAGAGCCAAGGCCCTGGAACACAGGCACCGTGGACTCTTCCCAGGAAGCGGGTTGGCCCTGACGCGCTGAGGGCCTCTGCGTGTGGGCGGGAGAGGAATGCCAGAGATGCCCCAGCCTGGGCCGGCTGCTCTGCGTGCCCGGGGCCGGATGGTGCCGGAACACGGGAGGCCCCAGGACGAGCCTGCTCAAGCCCTCCTCCCTCTGCTCAAACCCTCCTCCTAACACCCTCCTCCCTCTGCTCAAACCCTCCTCCTAACACCCTCCTCCCTCTGCTCACACACTCCTCCTGACACCCTCCTCCCTCTGCTCACACCCTCCTCCTAACACCCTCCTCCCTCTGCTCACACACTCCTCCTAACACCCTCCTCCCTCTG